>JASDQU010735644.1:8767-32085 GCA_032191745.1 Picea mariana | reverse complement strand
GATGTCCTAATGTGATGATGTAATATTTCCCATAAATCTCAACTTAAAAAAAAAAATTAAGTGTTATTATTTACCATTGTGTAATGCTTTTATAAAGGTCTAGTTGTTTATTATCTCACCCTTATCTTCGGAAGGGGCTTGGACTTAATGTTGTCGAAAAATAGTTCACATACCTGAATAAAATAATATTATGGTTGCGTACCATAATTGCATTCCGAAGAGTATCACTCAACCTTTGTTTAGCATGATTATGGGATTTATACAAGTCTGTTTACTTACACAGAACTTTAGTGGCTACCTCGTGAACTCTTCAGGTCCGATTCTTATTATGAATGGTTAATAACTATCCATTTTCTTCCTGTGGTGTTAAGTCCAATGATTTGGTGTTAGTTCGGGGTATCTTTACACATGCGTAATCATGGTGATATACGCATAGCACTGGCATTAGGTAGTTCTGTTTTTTGTTAAGTGAAGCATTGTTCTTCTCAAACTAGGGTGAAGTTGAAGTGACTAGTTTTTGGATGTAACTTTCTAGTTCGTCCCATAACGTCTCAACCGACTGTCATCCTCATTCATTAATTTCTGATGGGAAATTACACGGGCAAAGTTGTCTATTAAATGGAGTTTTGGCTGTTGCATTAAAATCTCTCTGCAACGCCTTTCCTCGACCTCTTGTTCGACTTGCGTGCCCATCCATTCCTTGCCACCTTTCCCCAAGCACATGGTTATGGTACTCTTCTCTGTTCCTCTCATTTAACCGAGACAATTACTCGCTTGGCTAGTCATTCAACGTGTCTTGGGTTGTAAGAATGGTGGTAAACCCCTATTGCCAAGGTTTATTGTTGCCACCTCTGGTGTTAGACTTAGTCACCAATGGAAATACTTTCTCTTCGAGGGAGGGAGTCGTCTATATGCCTCGCTCTTCACGTGGTAAGTTTTTCATTGAAATTCAGTTATATGCTTGTAAATTATGAATGATGAAATACTATTGGTTAAAGGATTTAATGGAGTTTTTCCTTTGATGGTCTTTGTTGTTTTGGGAGATTCCCACCTAAGATGTTTCAAGATTGGTAAATTTTTTCCTCTGTTACTCGTTTGGACTAGATTGGATATGCTCCCCTGTGGAAATTTTTGCTATTGTTCTCCAACTTCCACTAATAACTTGCCAGTCGCCAGGTTTGTTTATTAGCTTGTAATAGGTTGGAGGTATTACAGATGACGAAGTCTCAGCTTGTTCTTCTTACATCCGTCAGTGGTAAAAGTTTCATTCAGGTTTTTTGTCATTTGGAAGGGTAAAAATTCCAGTCGTATCCATCTCCATGCCCAGGTCTTACTTAGGAAAGCCCATTTGTGGAACATAGTTTTTCCTTCGAAAATCCCTTCACTCTGTTATGAATTCTATGTCTTTTATTCTGCTTTGGGGCTCTATGTGTGATGAAAATAAAATCTAAGCGTTAAAATTGACAATATACATTTTTCCTTATCCACCATAGAGTACAGTCTTTCTTTTTCACAAAGAGTACTGGTGCCCCCCAAGGTGAGACACTTGGTCTGATATACTATTTGTCCAACAATTCTTGTAATTGTATTTTTAATTCTATCATTTCTGGTAGACTCATTCGGTAAGGCACTTTTGAGATAGGGGTTGAACTACGTAGTAGGTCTATGGAGAAGTCTATTTCCCTTCTAGGAGGTAATTTTGGTATTTCATTTACAAACATGTCCTTGAATTCACTTAGGACAACAAAGTCTTCTAGCTTTGGCTTATCTTCTTTTTCTAATAGATTCATCACTTGGATGGCATAAAATTGACATCCTTTCCTCATACATTTCTTTAGTTGCATCGTTGAAACTTGTCTGACTGATACCGGTTTTGGTACACCTTGGGCAGTTCTGGTAGTGCCTGAATCATCTTTATAGCTAAGTATCTTTGTATAACAATCTAATATTTCTTTGTGTTGTTCCAACCAATCCATCCCAATAGTCATATCGTAAGATCCTAGTGGTCGGATGTTTAGATTTGTCCTTATAGTTTGACCAACTAAGGTAAACTCAAAATCAGAAATAAAGTCAACTAATTTCCTTTTAGTACCTGTCACTAGTTGCACAAGCCATGATTTTGCATGCTTTAGTCTCTTAAGTTTATTTGACTCTACTACATTCAGAGTAATATAACTTAATGTTGCTCCAGGGTCAATTAAAATAGAAATTCGAGTGTCATGGATTTTACCTTCGATTTCTACCACCGAGGAATGGTGGTCAGCTTGTCGACCATCAATGGCTACATTTATCCGATGTAGGCTCCTGCCCATGTCTCCCATTATCGAAGCTTCTTGCAGATTATGAACAATAGTTCTGTTTGCTAAAATCAAACGTGGATAGTTCCTCCTTATATGAGGTTCTCCACATTCCCAACACTTTAGTGGATCACGGGAGTTGTCCCCAAACTTCTTCATTCCCAGGTTTACCGGTTTACCACCGCTCTATGTATTCGGATGATTGAAGTGAGAATCTTTTCTTGGAAAACTTTTTATTGCATTCTCGTAAGGAGCTGGCTAGTATCCCTTCTTCCACTGGTTCATTTGATCTTGCTTCTTACCCTTCCAGGCTTTGGGAAACTCTACCGTTGTTTATACTAATCATAGCACATTCGTGCTTTCCTGAATACCTCACTCAAAGATTTGGGGTTGTCAAACTCAATCCTATCCCTGTAGGACTATACTAAGAAGCTTACGAATCACTGGATTTTTACCTTATCTTCCTGGATGTATGGTACGAACTTTAATAGTTCCAGAAATTTATTTATAAGGTCCTCCATCGTCATCTACCGGAGTCATAACTCATAAAATTCTTTCATCTTCCTTTCATAATAATTTTCAGAAAAGTATTATTTCTTGAAATACTTCTTAAAGTCAGACCATTCCAATTGTTTCTCCTTTAGGCCCTTAGCTAGTTTCAGGTCTTGCCACCAAATACTGGCCTTCCCTTTCAGATTGTAGATGGCCATCCTGACTTTCATGTTGCTAGAGTAGTTGTAGATCTGAAAGTATTTTTTGATGTCCAACAACCATGCATTTACTTCTTCTCCTGTCCTGGATTCTCCATCAAAGGTGGCTGGTTTACTATTTTTAAATTCTCCTTCAAGGTGGTCTACTTGTTTTATTTTTCTATCTATTTTAGTTCTATCTTAAGCTAGAGGTGTTCCTTCAGACGAACTGTCTCCTTTTTATGTTTCTGGTCCTAAGTTTTTGGAGGATCTCTTGCTGACTTCTTCACCATTATTACTGTCCTTTGGGCTTTTCTTGGTCACTATACTACACAACAGGACTTCATTTATCTCTTGTTGTTCCTACCGTGCCTTTTTCAATTTTTCGTTGTTGGCTTTACAAATCTGTAGTGAAACAATAATATTCTTCATTGTTTCCAACACTTATGTGGGTGAGCTTCCTTCACTATTCTCCCTTGTATCTCGAGGAAGTCTTTTCTACAGATTTTCTCCCATCCTATTTTCTGCATCATCCAGAGCTGCCATAGTTAACTCAAAACAGAAAGAGATTTTTATTTGTATCCAAAAGATTTGTTAGTTATATATAAAACATAATATATACTAAACAACTAATGTGTCCATGTTTAAGCCCAGTGTTGTAAGTTTTTCTCTGATACCATATGTAATGTTTCCCATAAATCTCAACTTCAATTTTTTTTTAAGTGTTATTATTTACAATTGTGTAATGCTTTTATAAAGGTCTAGTTGTTTATTATCTCACACTTATCTTTGGAAGGGTCTTGGACTTAATGTTGTCAGAAAATAGTTCACATACCTGCATAAAATAATATTATGGTTGCGTACCATAATCGCATTCTAAAGAGTATCATTGAACCTTTGTTTAGCATGATTACGGGATTTATACAAGTTTGTTTACTTACAAAAAACTTTAGTGGCTACCTCGTGATCTCTTCAGGTCTGATTATTATTATGAATGGTTAATAAATATCTCTTTTCTTCCTGTTGTGTAAAGTTTAATGATTTGGTGTTAGATCGGGGTATCTTTACACATGCCTAATCATGGTGATATACGCATAGAACTGACATTAGGTAGTTAGGGTTTTTGTTAAGTGAAGCATTGTTCTTCTCAAACTGGGGTGAAGTTGAAGTGATTAGGTTTTCAATGTAACTTTCTAGTCTTTCCCATAACGTCTCAACCAACTGTCGTCTGCATTCATTAATTTGTGATGGGAAATTACAGGGGCAGAGTTGTCTATTAAATGAAGTTCTGACTATTACATTAAAATCTCTCTGCAACGCCTTCCCTCGACCTCCTGTTCAACTTGCGTTCCCATATATTCCTTTCCACCTTGGTCTAATCACATGGTTATGGTACTCTTCCGTATTCCTCTCATTTAACTGGGACAATTACTCACATGGCTAGTCATTCAACGTGTCTTAGGTTGTAAGAATAGTGGTAAACCCCTATTTCCAAGGTTTATTGCTGTCGCCTCTGGTGTTAGACTCAATCACTGATGGAAATACTTGCTCTTTAAGGGAGGGAGTCGTCTATATGCCCCGCTCTTCACCTGGTAAGTTTTTCTTTGAAATTCAGTTATATGCTTGTAAAGTATGAATGATTAAATACTACTGGTTAAAGGATTTAATGGAGTTTTTTCCATTTAGGTTCTTTGTTGTTTTGGGAGATTCCCACCTAAGATGTTTCAAGCTTGGTAAATTTTTCCCTCTGTTACTCGTTTGGACTAGATTGGATACGCTCCCCTATGAAAATTTATGCTGTTGTTCTCCAACTTTCACTAATCACTTGCTAGTCACCAAGTTTGTTTGTTAGCTTGTAATAGGTTGGAGGTATTATAGACAATGAAGTCTCGGCCCATTCTTCTTACATCCGTCAATGGTAAAAGTTTCATTCAGGGTTTTTGTCATTTGGAAGGGTTAAAACTCCATACATATCCATCTCCATGCCCAGGTCTTACTTAGGAAAGCCCATTTGTGGAACACAGTTTTTCCTTTGAGAACCCATTCACTCTATTATGAATTCTATATATGTTATTTTTCTTTGGGGCTCTGTGTGTGATGAAAAAAAAATCTAATCTTTAAAATTGATAGTATACGTTTTTCCTTGCACTAATTTGATTTTGTCTCTGAACACAATTTTCTAGAAAGAAATAGTTTTTTTTTAGTGTTTTCTTTCGTCAAAAGACCTTCGAATAGTAATCTTCTCTGTAACAATAAGATTTGCATGTAGTTCTATACTGATTTTAAGACCTGGTTGTGTAAGTCTTTGGATTAATTTATGAATGGTGTTTCTTCAGGAGTAGATTTGGATTACTATCTAATGGTGGGGCCTTGTTGTATGCAAGGGTACCCATTTGGATTCTATCATTCCAACCTCCCTTTTTGAGCCACCAGGCGGTTCTTCAACTATGTTGCAAAAGGAAACGCAAATCCAACCTTCGAGTTATGTACAGACTCCTGAATATATCCGTGGCAACTTTTATTTCTCTTTCCTCTGTTATGGACTCTGTTGTACATTTTCCCAAGGATCTTCTTGATTATAACTTTTATGCAAATATTAACTGTAATCCCTACATTTTTCTTGTAGGGTCCCTTCCTCTCCAATATTTCCAGTTTTTTGAGGCTTCGGATCCCATAAAAGGTATTTGGTTTGAAGGCTAAGGCTTCGTTGAGGTCAGGCAACAGTAGAGTCTGTCTTAGGGTTTCATATTTTGAATCTTTAAAGTCAGGCGAATGATTTAATCTTTGTAACTGGTTTGTCTGAAATAAAGGAAAAGAACTTCCATATGTTTTTCCAACCCTATTCCGGATGCTACCTATCATGGTTGGGTATATATTTTACTGTCATTTTGATTTTGGAACTTTAAACAGATAAGAATATATGATTCCATGGGGATTTCTCTTACTTGTATAACACCAATATTAATATTACTTTGGTTTGGTGAAATGTTCGACCATATAAAAAATAACTTTGGTTATTATTAAAGTTTGAGTACGATATTTACCATTCAGACTAAGTAAGAGTCACTTTGAATTTCCATGTGAACTCTATAAGAATGGCCTAATAGTATGAGTCATTATATCTTCTTAGAGAAGTAGGTATGTTAGCTATAGTCGTTATTTATTAATTGGGTTCTAGATCTACTCAGTTTCAAATTCACCCAAACTGTATGCATCTGATGTTTTCACTTGTATAATGATATTGTATACTATGAATTGTGAGCCATCCATACTAATGGATTTCTAAATGAACAATTGCAATTATAAATTCATCACTTTCGACAATCAATTGTTGATATTCCACAAACTCTTTATTAGATTAGTTTTCCTTCTCGAGTTGGTTTCTTTTAAAACTGTACAGTTTAGAAGAAAGTAATAATCCTAAAATTCTTTCTAATTTTCTATTTTGTTTACACCAGTTGAATTTTCTCTATAGGAGTTTAAATAGTCAAAGTCGTATGACTCATGATGATAGGAGGTTCCGGGATTTGAAATTTCGGAAAGCATGAAGAATTTATTACTTCGCTCAGATTAGATCTGGTCTTGGTATTAATAAAACACAGTAGGTATGTAATATCAATTAGTATTCATATTCGGCTCTACTCCACTATAGATAAATTCATAAAATAATCTATTGGTCCTATTATTACAATAGAGATCCTATAGAATCCATACCCATACATTCGGTAGTAAACTAGGTTCTTCCTACAACAGCTTGTATAATATGAAGGAAACGAAAAGGGCATAGACTTCAATCGAATCAAATTATTCCTAACTCTCGTACAACTTTTAGTTGAAAAGACTTTATTCAGGAATTTATTATAACTATTCCGTCAGAATTTTTACTACACACATTCGTATGATCAAATAGTTTTATTCCCATTCAGTTTATGGGACATAATACAAGTGTCACTGATTTCGCTACTTCTGTAGTTAATTCATTCTACAGAAATATAAATAAATTGAATTTGATACAACAAGATACATTTCAGCCAATATACAGTTATTCATACAAGCATTCATGATTTCATTACTTCTGTAACTATTTCGTTTCATAGACACGGAAATACTTGAATTTAGATACAGTGAATATTTTACATCAACTATATGATCATTAAAACAGATAATGGGAACCATTTCAATTCAGATTTAACATGTACAGTGCATCAGATATAAAATCATTTAGACAAATAAGGGTTAGAGTAGCATATCTGAACTAGACTCATAGGAAGACAAGGAAACAACCACGTTCCTCCCAACCCTAGAGTTGAACAACAAAGATCACTTGCACGGTTCACTCCCTAGCCTGACCATGAGTCCATGAGGGAAAACTTGGAAGTTCCTCTTCAGCAATGTCCTTCAATTCTGTAGATCCCTCTTTCCTCACACTCATTCAGTATTCATAACAACAAGTAAAAAAAATCAATAGTCTCTTTCCCAACATACTTGGCAACATATTGCCTCCTCGCATATGCTTATTTATCAATTTGCCTAGGTCTTTTTCCCTCCTTTGGGAATTTTCGCAGCTTTCTAAATCCCTGATTTTCAAGGGCTGCCAATGGCCAAATCACTGATTTTCCACTTGTAAAAATCAGCCTAGAGGTAGTTCCAACATGTTCCCCTCTCATGGAGTCATGGTCAACTAAATTTAACGTGGTTGTCCTCTTTGTCCCCTGCAATCAATATAAAATATTATGTTATCATACAAGTGTCGTAGTCAAATAGTTAGTTGGGACTAATCAAATCTCTTCCCAATAGTCATAATCATTTATTACAATTATAAAATTCAAAATTCGGAATTGCCATAAATGGAAAAAAAATTCCAATTTCGAATTTACTAAAAATGGAATAAATTTCCAGCAAATTTAAATTCTAAAAATATTTTTATTTTTGGGGATGTCATAGATGAACATAGCCCTGTCATTGCAATATGATGAACAAAACCAAACATTACAATGTGACAAACATACTAACATTACAATAGACTGTTGAACATAGTAACATCGCAATGTGATGATAATATCCATGTGGTCACAATATGGATAGCAATATCGCAATATGTCGAACATAAAGAGACTTCACAATGTTTCAAATATCACCCTATCATTGTAATGTGATGAACATTTCCTCATGTTGCAATGTGACACACATATCCCGATGTCGCAATATGACAAACACTTCCAAACATTGGAATGGTCAAACATAGTAAGGTTGCAATCTACTAAACATAGTAACATCACAATGTGATGAACATAGCCCTATCATCAAAATGTGATGAATATAAACATATGTCGCAATGTGATGAATACAGATTGACTTTGCAATGTGATGAGCATAACACTATTATCACAATGTGTCAAACATAGTCTTGTTTTCGCAAACACACTAATGTCGCAAAGTGATGAACATATACAAATGTCGCAATATGATGAACATAGCCCTATCATCACAATGTGCCAAACTTAAACTGACATGACAATGTGAAGAACATATCCTTGCTATCGCAAAGTGACTAACATACACAAATGCTACAATGTGATGAACAAAGCTTTGTCGTCACAATGTGACGAACTTAAATTGACATCACAATGTGACGAACATAGTTGTGTCTCCACAAAGTGACAAAAATATACAAATCTAATGAACATATCCCTCTCATCATAATCTGAAAAAAACAAACAAATGTTGTAATATGTCAAACATATCCCTATCATATAAATGCGATGAGCATGTCCTCACGCTACCATGTGATGCACATATCCTAAATCACATTTCGATAGAAATTTCCAAACATTGCAATGGAACAAACAAAACCCATTGTCACAATGTGATGTAAAAAATCCAATGTGGCAATGTGAGAAACATACACCAACATTGTGATGAGACAAAAATTTCCTCACGTCGGAATGTGACAAACATAATCCGTTGTTAGACTATGAGAAACCTTTTCCAATGACTTAATGTGACAAATAAAAACCATTCATCGTAATTTGATGAACAAAACCTTGGAATGTGATGTGATGAAAAAATATTATGTCACAATGTGACAAACAAAACTTGATGTCTCAATGTGATGAACAAACGATGATAAACATTGCAATGCAGTAGTGCCATAGTAAACTATGGTTAAACATAATCAACTTGACCACCATAATCAAATGAACATGGTCAAGGAAGGTCATCCATGGGCATGGTAGATCATAATAAACCCCAATCAAACTTAGATAACCATGGTCATGGTCAGCCACAACCAACCATAGTGAGGGACAACCACGATCAACCATAGTCAACCTTTTGTTCCCAAACTCAACCAAGGTCTACCAAAGTTAACCATGGTCATGGTCAACCATAAGAAATCATGGTCATTGTCAATTAATGTATGCATGTATGAATACTTTAATAATGTATTATTAATATATTACTACTTTAATAATGTATTTATTAAGGTATTACTACATTAATAATGTATTTATTAATGTATTAGTACTTTAATAATTTGTTATTAATGTATTAATAATTTAATGTGTTACATTATACATTAATTTATTAATACTTTATTATTGTATTATTAATGTATTAATGTTTTAGTAAGGGTTCAAGATCCATGGTGGACACATGGGACTTCAGAAGCTTAGATGAAGAACTAGGAGGAGAGTAGCATAAGAGAAAATGCTCAACCGACCATGAAAACCCCATGGAGTTCAAGCAGCCATCGACTAAGTGATCGGCCATTGCAATCGAAGGAGAATACAAGCTAGTGTATGCAAAAACCTACCTACGACGACATCATCGCAAGAAATGTCTCAGGTATTAAATGGAAGTAGCAAGGACCACCTACACTTTGATTCTCAAGATCACAATGGAAACCCTAAGACAATGCTCTCTTACCATCGTTGACGCCTACAATGAATCTATGTGTGAGCCCTCCCATTCTTCCTCAGCTTGGGGCAGACCTTCGGCCTCAGTATGCCTTGGTTATTCATCTAGGAAGGATTTTTTTTAGCACCCAGTCCTAACCAAACTCCCTCCATCCATTGGAGTTTCAATATTTGGGAAGGAAGGGCCTTCCCTCATCGCATCGCGTCTTTCTCTAAGGATGTTGCAGGCTTTCCCCTTTTTGTAAAGACCATCATTGTTTCTACTTTTCGTTTGCAAGCTCGTGATTCAGACTTCATTTTTTAGCTCAAAGCTCATATCCACCAGGTGACAGGTATTCTGCCTTGCTTTCAAAGACTCATATTTGAAGGTTGAAAGCTTGTGGATGACTCTCTGCTGCGGGGCTATGGGAATATAAAGAATGTAATAATTTCTCTTGTTTCTCATCTACATGGAGGAGCACCATCCTCCACTCAACCAAGATCTTACAAGCACGCCATTAAAAAAATGATTTTTGCTCCTTCGGGGTCCAAGGTCGAAACTTCCAGAGAAAAGGATTTTTGCTTATTCCTTCATTATGGAGTAGCCTGCAGAACCTCCAACAACAGAGGGTGAAGATCACCATATCTATGGCTCTGCATTTATCTACCAGAAAAAATTTCTCATCTGTTGTTTCAATGGACTATGGCCCTCCACTTCTACACTAAGGGAATGGGTAAATAAGACCCAGTCGTCAGATCATGAAATGTTCTTTTTCTCCAAAGGGTTCTTCATTGTTAACTTTTCCACAGAGGTGGAATGCAAACACATGTTGGAGAAAGGTCCATTGTTGTGGGGTAGCTTTGGCCTTTCCAGACATAGATGGTTGCCTAATTTCAACCCACTGGCCATGACTGCTATGACTACACCAGTATGGGTAAGACTCCCCAATTTACCTTTTCATTTTTATACTCCATCTTTTTTACCTACCCTCGACAATGTGTTGGGTAGGTTTATCAATATTGACATATAATGGATATTGAAAGGCTTCATCACCTTCTCTTTCATATGCATTGAAATTAGCCTTGGTCAAGGGCTATCAGATAGGATTCTTATAGATTGGACTGAGGATAAACCTTACACGCAGCTGGTCAATTATGAGAACACTTCCTTCAGGTGTTGTTAATGTCAGCAAACATGACACCTTTAGGAATCTTGTCCTTTATCCCCAATCTCATTCTCATCCCCTCAAGCATGGAAAAGGGATAATGGTTGGAAAAACACTAAAAATCACAAAATTTGCGTGAACTCTTCATCTATAAATAGGAAGCATCACAAAGACAACCCAACTCCTCCACCTTCTACAACACCTTTGTAGTCTCCAAAAAATACACAACAACCAACCACAGACTCAAAGTATCACCCTTCGAAATTAGTACATCCTAAAGATTTTGAAATTTTGACTCTAAAACCCATAGTTTAGCCTTTGCAAACTCCCCCTAAAAAGGATGAATTAAATGACATGATCATAGCCACAACCCCACTCTCAAGGGTTCATAAACGTCCTAATGAATTAGATAATTCATACAATGATAAGGAAGCACCCACAGCTCAAGACTCTGACATTTCCTCAAAGAATGTGTATTTGGTGGTAAAGGATGTTGAGCCTATCTATTCCTCTAGTTGGATTGATTTTTGTAAGAAAAAACATAGAAGGGATCCTCTTCGATGAACACTATGACACAGCCCTTTCTCCTTGTCTTTATAATGTTTCATCTTGTTATGCCCATGTACGCCTTCTCGATCTGTTTTATCATAGGTTAGTCTTTAGTGTTCCCTTGTTCTCTTTGTGGGTGTCTTTTGCTAATTGTCTTGTTCCTTACAGAAAAGGCTATCAACAAGTCTCTATATCACTTTGTATTTTTTTCTTGTTTGAATAGAATGATTCTCATCTAGCTTATTTACAACAAAAATATGTATTAATGTTTTAGTAATGTATTTATTAAAAATGTATGAATGCATTAATTAATTAAATTAATACTTGACATTATAAATTATTTTATTAATATCGTTCATAGACATGACTATAAAAAACAATGATCATAACCAACCATGTATTTAATAATGTATTATTACTTTAATAATATAGTATTAATGTATTACTTTATTAGCGTATTGATATTATGTAGTAATTAACTAATATATTACATTCTTATTGTATTAATACTTTAATTTATACATTATATTACAATAATGTAATAATGTATTGTTAGTGTATCGATATTTTATTAATATTTTACTAAGTTCATTAAGATCAATGTGCTATTAATACACTAATAATGTATTAATGTAGAAATTTACTAATACATTAAATTATTAATATATTAATATTTTAATTTATAGATTAGAATCATGTATTAATGTATTGTTAATTCATTGATATTTTAATAATATCTTACTAAATAATTAGCACTAATGTATTATTTTATTAGTATATTAATAATTTATTAATGTATTAAAATTTAACAATATATTCTTTCATGGATTTAATGTATTTATTGATGTATTTAATATATTATTAATGTATTACTTTATTGATTTAATGTATTTATTGATGTATTTAATATATTATTAATGTATTACTTTATTGATCTCATATATTTATTGATGTATTTAATATATTACTAATGTATTACTTTATTAGTGCATTAATACTTTAGCAATCTATTCATTTATAATATATTAATGTATAAATTAATTCATACATCACATTATTAATGTATAAATTTATATTTAATGTATTTTTACATTATTAATGTATTAATAATTTAATATGTTAATTTATAGATTAATATATTATTAATGTATTCTTATTAATGCATTTGTATAGATTAGTACTGTACATTATTACTGTATTATTATTAATACATTTTTATATATTAATATTGGTTTTTTTTTAAGTAAAAAAGAGCAGAGCATGTTGTATTAACTTTCCAAAAAAAGGCTAAACCATAAACATGTCTACGAGTTGTCTCGCCGTGTAAGCGAAAACAAAGACAACTGGCTATCTATGCAATCCATGAGGGAGATAGATTGACTGCCATTTGGCTTGCCTGAAGGAAACCAAGATGACCGACATCCATTAGTCTGAGAACAAGATTTGAGTCTTTGAGTTACAAAATAATGGTGTTTAGCCCTGCCTAGTCTAAGGAAAATAGAGAAAAAGACTGAAACTATTAACTGTGAAATTTTGCCTGGTGGCCTCACCTTCATCCATGTCGCCCTCACAATCCTCGATGGCTGTGAGCACGAAGGTTTTTGCACACATCGCGCAACCTTCTCCTAGTGGTGTATTGGAGTAGGCCTCGTAGAGCAGGTCTAATCATTGGCTTACTAGACTCGTTCGGTGGATTAGGTCCTCCACCAAGCTCCATAGTTCAAAGATTAACTTCAGGTGGTTCGGGTGGAGGAGTGGCAGGTGGCCATGCCCTTCCTCTTGCATGACAGACATAGGATGTGGCATAGGAGCGGTGCCTCGGCTGCATCTTTTCGTTCTAGGGCTTATGTTGGAGGGATCTCGACTGTTCCTGCGGTCGGTTCTGCATCCATTTCTATCGAAATTTCTTCTACAATATAACAGGGGGGGAAATCGTCCAATTGGACTTCTCCTATGTTGGAGCTGTGATGTTCCTTGACGGCCCACTGGATAGCTTCCCTGGGAAAACATGTCGGCGGGTTCCAATTGTTTGGAACTGTAAAGAGCAGGTGTGATGGGGGGACTTGACTGGGTTTTTCTGGGATAATATCTTCAATATAGGCCATGGGAGGCAACTTAGGTCTTCTATAGTTTCGTACAAGCTGTGTCCTTTCCATGGACATTTCCTTCTCGAAGTTTTGTTGTCTCTTCCTGTGCATGGCCGAAGCATACTAGGAAGCCCCCTCTATGGGGCTTGCCTCGTTCCCTTGGCATTTGGAGGTGAAAAGTAGTGGCTCTGGCAATAGTTAGACCATTCCAGTCACACTAGAGTTCAAGGATGCACCAGGGCTATAGCTTCAACTCCAAATGAGCCTCTCCCTCATCGAAATCGAGTAAATTCATGAAGAGTAAAGTGACAAGACCCACCATTAAGGAAGTTCCTTGAGTGCTTTGTGGTTTCATTCCCATCACATGCTCAGGAAGTCTTGGCTCATCAACCTGGCTGAACCAGCTTGCACCCATCCTTAATGGTGAGGGGATGGGGACTAGTGGCCTATATTTAAGGCTTGGCCCAGCGCTGTACCATGTGGACACTCTGTGCTAGGTGGCACCCCATCCGGGGTTGGGTAATCTTTGTTTGAAAGGCATTGAAAACGAGTAGAGAGTTCTGTGGCTTCTGATATGTGAGGATCCCAGTAGATGTTTTCCCTCTCCTTTGTTACCCCTTCATTTGCTAGGCAATCCACTATACTATTCGTGTCCCTTTTTACATGGGAGGGTATCATACTGAGATTGGGCCTAAGTAAGTCTCCAAACTCCTCTAATCATCTCGATAATCTCCAGTTGGGTGAGATTTTCCTTGGATGTTCCCCGTGGAGGATATTAGTAATTAGCCAGATGATGATTTGAGAGTCCCCTTCCAAAATGATATTGTGGAGGTGGTTGTCAATTGTTGCTTGCATGCCCTGAAGGAGGCCCATCAGTTCTGTGGCATTGTTTGTGTTTTCTCCAATAAAAACTGCTATGAGGCAGAGGATTTGGCCATCTAAGTTTTGGAGGGTAGCTCCAAATCCGTCTCGCCCCATCAAAATTGATTTTTTTGAAACCTGCTGGAGGAGGGGACCACGTAGTTGGGTTGCGTCTTCAAGGATTTCTTGGATTTACCACAGGCTGATTATTCAGGCTATGATGTGAGTGCTGGAGAATGCACTGCTCCTCTGGATCACATTTAGTATTCTCCTGCTTCCACTATTTACTTCGGATTGTTTCCCAGATGATCTTGCTTATTTGTACCCATACTAGTTTTGGAGTGGATGCCTTGGAGTGGAAGATTCTTTTATTATGTTCCTTCTAGATTTTCCAGAGAGTGAATCCTGGGAGTAGGAGCCAAATGAGGGAAAGAACGGGATTTTTAAAACATAGTAGGTCCCAATTTTCTAATGTATCTCTGATACTGATCCTGTTTCGATTCATCCTGCACATTGCTTGAGCCCCTTGCTCCCATATACACTGGCTAAAAGAAGATATGTTGAAGAGATGTTCCAGAGTTTCCTCTTGTTGTTATCATAAGGGGTAGATTGATGGTCCAATGAAGCCTCTTTTTCAGAGATTATCCCAAGTGAGGATACGGTTATGGACGATGAACCAAAGAAAGGTTGACACCTTCGGCTAAAGGAAGGGGCTCCAGACCTTGTTCCAGATATTCTCCTTGTCATGGCTATGGTAATTACCTAGTAGATAGGAGGCTTCTTTGACTGAAAACTTATCGGTAGTGGAGTGCCCCCATCTAAGAATGTTCGGGCCTTCTCGCTTGGGGATTTTCCTGTGGCTAGCATAGTGCTGCCAAGCTTGAAGTTCTAGGTTCTCTGGGATTTATAGCTCCTGGGTGGAAGTCTTCCATTGTCGCCAATGTAGATGGTTGTTTTCTGGTTGCCAAAATTCCTTTACATACTGAGGGGCGTCTGTGTGAAGAAGTTTCCTAAGGGTGCTTAGCTCCTCTATCTGAAATAGAGTTTTTTGTTGTTGCCACGAGTCCTGCCAGAAAAGTGCACTTTCTCCATTTCGGATCTCCTAGAAGGCATGTTTTTGAACCATCTCTCTATTTTTCCAGGCTGTGTTCCATATGTTGGATCGCTGAATCTGGTCATTGTGATGGATAAGTTTGTCTACACTTGTTTTTGAAGCATGTTTTTGTTTCCAAAGTTGCATCCAAAGTGTCGTGGGGGCCTTTATCCATCTCCACCACATTTTAGCTCCCATGATTTGGTTGTGTTTCCCTAGGTCTTGTAGACCCAGTCCTCCCCACTCTTTAGGATTGTAGAGCTTGTCCCAGCCTATTAATGCCCATTTCTTGCTTGGCTGGTTCCCATGACATAAGAAGTTTCTTTGGAGGTTTCGGATGGCCTTGATGACCTGCTTAGGCACTGCCAAAGATGTGAAAAGGTAGGTAGGCAGGGCTTGCAGAACTGAATTTAGAAGCACCAGCCTTGCTGCAATGTTGAGAGGCCTAAAGGTCCAGTTGTTAAGCCTATTGGAGATGGAGAGAAGCAAGTTATAGCAGGAAATGGATCACTTTGAAGCTCCTGTGAGGGGGATGCCAAGGTAGTTGGACGGAAGGGAGCTCATGGGTATGCCGAGGAGTCGTGAGATGTTGTTCTGGACCCCTATCGGAGTGTTGAAAAAGTAGAGTTTGGATTTGTTGAGGTTGAGTGCCATGCCTAAAGCTTCTACAAAGTCAGAGAGAATGGAGGTGATTTTGAGCACTTCTTGTGCAGTGGGGGTATTTATTAGAAGGGTGTCATCAACGAATTGGCTATGCGAGGGTGCTGGATGAATATTATGGAAGGGTAGCCCTTTCAGTATCGTTGTCTTGATATTTTGAAAGATGAAGTTTGGTAAGGGTACCTTGGGTTTTAGTCATCTTAAGAGATTGGATTACCTCATGAGATAGAATGATGTTGTCCATGATTTGTCATCCCTCTACATAGCCTAATTGTTCCTTGAAGATGATGAAGGGAAGGATTGGTTTAAGGCATGTAGCAATCACCTTTGTAATGATTTTGTATATGACATTGCAGAGTGTGATTGGTATGTTTTGCTTGGGATGGGTTACCCTCTCCTCCTTTGAAATTAGAGTGAGGAAAGTTGCATTGAGAACTGTTAAAACTTGGCCAGAGGTTCGCGATTCCTCCACGACCTGCCTCACCTCTTCCTTGATTAGATCCCAGCAATTGTGGAAGAAGTCGGTGGTGAAACCGTCTGGGCTAGGTGCCTTGCCTGGCGGCATTGCTTCAACTGCCTGATCCACTTCTTCTTGAGTAATGGGTCTCATTAATGCTTCATTCTATTCTGGAATCACAAGGGAGGGTATGTTCTACGTTATCCTCTGAATTGTTGTCATTTTGTCCTCGTTGGTTTCGGTTAGGAGATATTTGTAGTAGGTTTTTATCTCTTTAGCAATTTGGTTGTGTTCCCTGATTGGGTTTCCCTAGGCATATTCTAGATGCGTTATTCGATTGATGTAGTGATGGTGCATCATGGCTCTGTGGAAGAATTTTGTGTTCCTCTCACCCTCTTTGAGCCATTGGACTCTAGATTTCTATCGCCATAGTATTTCCTCTTGTTTTTTCCTTTCCTCTAAACTTTCTTGGAGATCTGCTTCCTCCTTCATTAGGTCTATTGTTTTGGTCCTTGAAATGAAGATTTTCTGCAGTTCTGCTAGTCTGTTTTCGATAGCCTGCATGTTTTGAAATATGTTTCCAAAAGTTTTCTTGTTGCATAGATTTAGTGAGTTTTTGAAGTTTTTAAGACGCTGGTGAAACTTGTACATGCAGGTGCCAAGGTCTATTCTACTTGAGCCCACCAAGACTTTGCGAGATGATGGAAGTTAGGGTGTGATAGCCATAATTTCTCAAATCAAAAGGGTTTGTGTTGCAACACGGTTCATGTTTCTAGGAAGCATGTGACTGACCAATGGTCTAAGCCTGCCCTTGGAAGAATGAGGCCCTCCATGCTCGGATCCCCTTCTAGTAGTTCCTCCGCTACGAGGAAACGATCTAGACGGCATGCCACCTGCTGGTGCCCCGATCTGCGGTTGGACCATGTGAAAGTTCCATTATGGTTTTCTATGTCTATTAGATTTAAAGAGTCGATGAGGGTTTTGAACTTACCACTGTCAAGTTCTAGTCACTTAGTTCCACATTTTTTCTTCTCCAGCGTCAGAATCATGTTGAAGTCACTGCCTAAGATCCAGTTGGGCATGTGCCAGTTGGGTGTGTGCATTAGGGTTTTGACAAGAGCTATTCACTTCATGAGACTGTCCTTGTCCTGTTGACTCTGAGGTCCATAGACATTTGTGATGTAGCCTTCCCGAGCTGACCCTGTGATCATGAAGTGGGTGGTAAGCATGCCCAAGGTAGAGAAGGGTTCGCTTAGGGTGACAATATTGGGGTTCCATAAGATGGTTAATCCTCTTGAATCTCTAGTGGAATCGGTGTGTATGGATTCACATCCACTCCAGCTTCTTTGGAATATGATTTCTTCTTCTGGTCCTACACATTTTTTCTTCTGTAGTAGTAGGATGTTTGGTTTTTCTGCTCGGATCGAGTCTCATAGGATCCTTTGTTTGGATCTACCATTAATTCCCCTTATGTTCCAGGTGATGATCTTGATCATAAGTTTTGTTGGGTATGGAGGTATCCGTTCGAGAGATTTTGGATTTGTCCATAATTGAGCATGAGATTTCCTACCTCCTTGATAAGATGATGAGTCGACTTTCATCCTCTTCTTTTGTTTTCTCATGGTATCCTCTTTGAGTCTGAGCTTGGATATGTGGCTATTCCCAGCTTGGCTGTGGATCCTGCCATGGAGTCCAGAAAAACTTTATGGAATTTGAGGAGTTGCTCTTCAGGGAGAGCTTGCAGATCTTTTTGTCTTAGGGCTTCCTCCAATTTTTCTAGATCTATGCCTGCTAGGTTATGGTCTTCCAACTGCATGTGGATATCTGTGTCCATGAGACCACGTTCTTCTGGTCTGGCCTCACTGGTTTGGATCGATGAGGTGTAGCTTGGTTGTTCCCTTTTGCCTATTGTTTTTCTGTGTCCGGATCTTGTATTTCTTCATCTTTCGGTAGCTAGTTTAGGATCTCATACGAGTTTTTGGTCAAGAAAGTGGGCTTGGTATCCGATTGTTGTTTCTTTGGAGGGTTTTCCTTCCTACTTGTGACCGTAGTGGATTTGTCTTTCTGCTTGGCCTTGCTAGCTTTGGTTGCTTGGATATTCAGTGGACAATCCCTAAAAAGGTGGCCATGTTCATGACACTTTCGGCAGCGGAAAGGAATGCGTTCGTAGTCCAACGTTTGTTTCCAGTCTTCGTCTTGATATTCCAGAGTGACAGATCCTAGAAGAGCTTTGGAGATGTCCATGTATACACAGATTTGTGGATATGAAGTGTATTTTCTTTGTCTTGTGGCCTCTGAATCTTTGACATAGTTCCCTACTGTCTTTCCTATTCCCATGAGGATTTCCTCCAACCAAAACTCCTGGAGCAAATAGTAGATTCAGATCTAGACTGGAGCCATTGTATAATATTCCTTGTTTGGGTTGAATCTGTCTGTCCAGAAGCGTAGGAAAAGCCCGAAAGAGTTGTAAAAGTATGGTCCATTTTCAAAAATTTTGTCCTTATCCTCCAGGTTGTACATAATGATTGTGAAAAATCCTTTGGAGCTTAGCTGGATTTCATAATCTCCTTTACGGTTCCACCAGTGCTTGATCCAGCGGGTTAGGTCACGTTCGGATGGCCATAATCCAAGAAACTTGCTTATGAGGGCATGCTCATGCATGAACTGAGTGTGTTCGCCCACCCTTGTTGAGCTGATGAGATACCTTGGCGGTTTCTCCGATTGTAGGATGCATTTTCCCTTCTCCCAGCTTCGAGGTGCTTTTGGATGGGATGTACCTACTTCCACATCCATTTCTTTCCGTAGCCCTTGTTCTCTGGCTAGGAGTTGGTCTCGTAGTTGCGGTGGAGGCTCGAAGGAGGGACGCTTCACTCTTGTGCCCGCTCTATCATTGGCGGTTACGTTGTTGTACGAGGGGGGGTTACCGCCCCTCCACCGGATTCATTCTGAGTAATCAGTCTTGGGATCTACCTGTTCCAGATCGTAGCAGACATGAGGTACCATGGCAGAGAGTTTGGGTCATGCAATAGGAGTGCAGGGGAAGCGTTGTAGAGCACTAGAATACAGCCTAAGTGGGTCCAATGATTAAGAACATGTGTTTCCTCTTAAGAAGTCACACGTTCAAATCCAGATTATTATTATTATTATATATTAATATTGTTATTATTAATTCATTAATATTTTAATAATAGCTTATTAAATACATTAACATTAATGTATTATTGCTTTAGTAATGTATTACTTTATTAGTATATTAATACTTTATTAATGTATTAAATTTTAATAATGTATTTTTTAATGGATTTAATGTGTTTATTGATGTATTTAATATATTATTAGTGTATTGTTTTATTAGTGTATTAATACTTTAGCAATGTGTACATTTATAATTTATTAATGTATGAATTAATTAATACATTGCTATATTAATGTATGTATTAATCAATTTATACTTTAATGTATTATTACATTATTATTGTATTAATATTTTAATATGTTACTTTATGATTAATATTATTAAATACATTAAAGCCAATGTATTACTACTTTATTAATATCTTATTTATTAGTGTATCAATACTTAATAATGTATTTATTAATGTATTTAATACATATATTGTTGTATTTAATGTATTATTAATGTTTTACTTTATTAATATAATAATATTTTAACAATGTATTAATTAATTAATACATTACATTATTAATGATTCAATCAATTAATAAGCTCCATTATAAATATTTTAATTATTATAGTCATTAAAAATATTTTAAAAATATTAAACCACAATTATATAAACCAAACCACGTCTATGATTAAAAGTCCATGATCTGTTTTCAATAGATGTATTTTTAGAGGTAATTATTGAACAATGCAATTGAAGAAAGTGGGTCTAATGATTAAGAACATTTGTTTCTTCTTAAGAGGTCATGTATACCTTCCTGGACGGAGAGGGGTCTCTTGTCCCACAAACAAGAGGATCTCAGACACCAATTTAGTATGCTAACTTGACCATAACCTTAAAAATAAATGATTATTATTATTATTATTATTAATAATAAACTATAGAATAAAAATACTTTTACTTATCAATGAAAATGGGTCACAAATTAGACGAGTTGAATATTGTTTTTCTTAACCTCGCGCGCTTGTTAATAAATTATTGATTGTAACATCCTGGTTTTCAGTTCCATCTCCTGAACAACCTAAAAAAGGTTTAATGAAGGGAGAGCACACTAAATATTAGACACCCATTAGTTAACTATCGGCTCTTGCTTCAACGAGTAAGATTGGATTGACGAATTTACACAACGAAGAGACGCGTTTATTCAAATGCGTTTATGGAAGTATAAATCTATGGAATGTGTAGAGGCCAAAAAATATATCTTGGATAAAAGCTTCTGCAGGTTAGGCTATACACTATCTCTGTCTCCTTCTGCAGGTTAGGCTATACACTATCTCTGTCTCCTTCCGAAAATTACAGAAGAGAGTAGCTGAAAATGGACAGTAAAAGCGTAAAACGGAAAGCTGAGGAAATTAGTAACGGGTCCGAAGATGAGGAAACTAGTAACAATGGTCCTTCAAGAGCAGCTGAGGAAATTAGTAACAGTGGGCCTTCCAGAGCAGCTGATAGCAGCAGTACGTGTGAGATCACTCAACTCCAACGCACTGTTTTAATTGTTTGATTTTGTTATGTTAGAGTTCTCATTTGTGTTACATTATTGCTTTTCTTTTTCCTCAGCCCTTGGCCTCTGCAATGACATTATACTGGGCGAGGTGATCACTCGAATTCCATGGTATAACCGGCCGGTCTTTACGCTGCTGAATCGATGGTGGGCTGATGCCATGTCAAATTCTTTCCCATATTACGCCCGTCTCAAAAATCCCCGTATTCTTTCCCAGTCCCTCGTTTTATTCCACAATCCATACTCGGCATACTTTGAGTATAACAGCTTCTGTATCTGGGTTTACAGCCACAACGAAGGCAGTCTAGTGAATCTTACAGTTCCGGCTGTCCCTGAAGAATTGAGAGGTGATGTAAAATTTGTGGTTGATGACAATGACGAACGTGTATATTCCTTCATTCCCGTCCATGAAAATGAAAACGCATACGACGTGAGCGTGGTTGATTTAAGAGACGGAAACCTTCGGTGGAAGAAACTCCCGCGGTTGCCTGTCTTGGAGGGACAAATTGTGTTGAGTTGTTCTTCCTTTGACGATGGCGGGTCTCTTACTACTTATCATATTCGCATCGACGACCACGAGGAAAGGGATTTTTCTGTGTGGACGCTCCACGTAAGAAACGACATATCTGAATTCCAACCTGAATTGGGTGGCAATCCTGATGTAATCGATAGAGTAATTGGCTTTCATTCAGAGGAGCCCCCAAAATATTTTGAGATTAACATACCGTCCGAACTTGAAGGTCAGGCTAATAAATGTCTTTACGAGATGTGGGAGCACAGCGAATATCGTACAGATGAGCGCCACGCTGTGGAGCCGCCTCAGTTTTTGTTGTTGCAGTTTGAAGATGTTGAGGATGACAGGCGTAGTGGAGAACAAAGAAGCAAGTCTAATTCTGTTTTGTATTATATCAGTCATTTTGAAAGAGAGGGGGTTAGTGAGCTGAGCTTTTACAAGCTTAAGTTAAATAATGAGAACAGCAAGAGGATTGAACAAGAGTCGGATTGGAATGTATTTTGGGACACGTGGATTCCTCTGGCTTTGGAACAACCCGTGGAAGTTAACGTGACAAAAGTTGCGTCCGAAATATTTTCGGAATGGGAGCAATGGACGTTCAACTTTGACAACGGTTTGGATATCGAGGCCATCAAGCTGGCGCCAAAGAGCGCTCTCTACGTATACTGTTTACGAACAATTGTATGGAGGGAGTAGCCCTATTTTAGCCTTTTAAAAGTAATTTTATGGAATAAAGTGTCCACTATCATTTCTTTTATTTATCTTAATATTAATGAAACATTACTTTACTCTTGGAAACATTTACAAATACAATATATGTAAATATATTGTACCATCATTTCATTTAATTTTCCAGAGATTATTCTTTTATTTTTCAAACCTAAGGGCTTTTGAGGAGAGAAATGATAGACGAAATCTGTTGCACCCCATACCGTGCAGGTAGGACCTCAAAATCAATATCACCTGTTAAATTGACGACGGGAAGTATAGTAAACCAGATAACCTTGTTAATTCAATGACAAGCTGGGAACTTGCCATCTAGAGATCAACTAGTTTTTTCCCAACCAATTTCTTTGGAAGGTGCGAACTTGTTTTCAGTAGAACAACGAGCTTCTTCACAGAGTGGGAACTTGGCTTCCGCAAGTAATTATAAATAACATGGAAAGAGTGGATGAGAGAGATGGAAAATAAAATATGGCATAGCTTCGAGAGGGAGCAGTTTAAACATGGAATTTTCATTTATTGGGGTATTTATTGGGGTGGATTGAAAAATCCACCCTCCTACACTGCTTTTTGCTTTGGATTTTGGAGGTTTCAGGTTCAAGTTTAAATGTTTGGTTGATTGGTTTAATCGCTTAGTTGG
>JASDQU010735643.1:427506-443337 GCA_032191745.1 Picea mariana | reverse complement strand
AGGTGTGGAACACTGCATTGGACTGCCATTGCTTCGCCATGTTGCTTGAATACCAAAGGGTAGTGAACCTCATGGCCAGTGGTTCGAACGATTTGATGTCAGGAAAGTTTTCTCCCTCCGGCATCTCCCAAGCGATGAAGGCAACGAGAATCAACAACCAGCTGAAGTGAAACTCGTAGCCGTAGTCTTGCGCTTCACGACAATATTTCTCCAACTGGTTGATGAGGTAGCTCACCCAGTTCATCTGCATCCCTTCGACGCACTTTCCTGCGAGGTTGACGATGAACCCTGTGACATGCATTGGTTTTTTCTTCCTGATGAGCTTACCAATGATCAACTGGAAAGATAGGCACACTGCGCCATTTTGGATGGAGGCTACCTTGTAGCCCCGCTTTCCTTTCTCCACATTACCGTAGGTGTCCTTTATTCGCTGCGCCAAGGCACGATCTACAACCTTCCCTGGGTAAAAATCTCGAGGATACAGTCCTTGCATGCTCAATCCAGTGATCCGGGGTATTAGTGCTGGATCTATAGTGATGCGCCTATCCAACCATAGGTAACCGCTATGGTAGCACGACAAGAGGAGTTTAACGCATGCGTTAACCTCCTGATGTTTTTCGAAGTGTGGTATCTTCATCACATTAAGGATTATTGATCTTGCGATGTCCATGGTCCATGGCTGGGGGATTTTCTTCGACTTCTTCCCCATTGTCTTTGACAAGTACTTATGTGGTGCAAGCATTCCATAATTCTTGCGGTCTCCCAATTTGAAATCACTGATCTTTAGCGTCGTAATCTATCCTAACTGCGGTCCAACTGCGCATATCCCCTTCGAGAGGTACGTAGTGATCAATGTATAGTCGAAGTCCCTCGAGACGCTGTCATGACTAACTACGTTAGCTAGAGGTAGGATATAGTCGGGCAGGACCGACGGGATGAGCTTCGTGTTCGCCAAGTCATCGCGATGCTTGTTCTGTTTCTCTGTCGCAGTTCGGGATGGCCCAGATCGACGTGCAGTCAATGGGGAGGCTTGCAATCCTCTCGTCGATGAGGCATGTTCTCTTGCGGACATGATATTCTCCGCCATGAGGTTAATCAAAATCTCTTTGATGGATTTCTCTACTGCGCTAAGGTCACCCGACATGCACGCTTGTGATCAAATGTCTCAGATAGGTGGACAAACGCTCAAGGTAAGCATAACGGGTGGCGAGGTCTCAATAAGAACTGCACGAAAGCAATTAGTTTTCTGTGGGCTCAGATAATCACAATTTGCAAAAGTGTCCCCGGTAAGACATTCGACGGGTTAAATAGATAATGTCGTAACAGACTCCTCCAACGGGCAGGAATGCCTCAATCAATACAATCCATTCGTTATGGCGCGGTCCAAACGGTCCAATGTCGATCTTTCCTGTAATAACTGTGTTTCTAGCCATTTTGGAGCGTTGTTCTAACGATCAGGACACCTCCAATGGTCATATTGCTTCATCGTGGCGAAGTGCCAGTCTGCGCTGTTATGCTATTCCAACGAGGTTCAAGTTCTGCAAGCCTTCCTTCTGCGAAGTCCTCTCTGGAACCTCTTGCAATTTTTCTAGCTTTGCTCTCTTCTTACTGAGATTTCTTGCTTTCTTTCTAGTGATATGCGTCTTTGGATTCCTCTTTCCATTCTTGTTCTTATCTTCTCGTAGCATAGTAACTTCGCACTGCTGAGGGTCTTTCACATGGTTCGAGGGTAATACTTCTTATCTTACTGTTTCTGGAGTAGGTTCTCTTCTCTTCTGCATGGATAAGTTCTTTAAGCCTTCTTGCGTTCTTTCAACTTTGACAGCCAGGTCTCTGGCCCTCAGTTACTTCGACTTGTCCTCTCATTCTTCTATTAAGCGTGCTATTTTCCTAGCCATGAAATCCTTTATTCTTGCTTTTTCTGTTCTATAGCTTCCTCTTCTTCTTTCCTTCAGATCTGATCTCTCTCAATCCAAGTCTTTCCTAACAAAAGTGCAAAAGGAGTGTTGTTCTCAACAAACTTAATGACCTCGAATTCTGTTTCTGTCGATGTTCCATGAGCACTCATAGGTACATGAGTAAGTATTCCACATAGGGTTATCATCTTTCCTTTAAATAATCCTATTCCTCCCAATGAAGGAATCATAGCAGGCTTTCCCAAAATTTCCCAAGTACTTTCTGGCATAATGTTCACCTGTGTTTCTGCGTCCAATACACAGTCTATGTCGAAGTCTCCTATTCTTGCTTCTATGAACGCTTTCTCTTTTAAGATCTCTGATAAACTGATGTATTTGTGATCATTCGGTGTTTCTTTCATCTGCAATAATATAGCCTCAAATTATTTTTGGTTCTTTAGCATATTCTTAGTCTCTTGGCCTTCCTCATGGTTTTCTTGTCTCATGTTCATCGTCTCAACTTTAGCAATCATTCTAGGGCAATCAAAAACTTCATGTCCAGTAGCTTTACAACAAAGGCAAATAGGACCTCTTCCAGGGCATTCCTTAGCAAGATGTCTCGGTCTTCTGCAACTATAACAAAGAGTCAATCCTCTCTTTCTCTTAAACGATCCCCAACCTTTCTTGTATTGCGCTCTGGGATCATAATGATGGACCTGCAAAAAACTATTTCTAGGATCCTTCATCCACTTGTTACTCTCAAAATTCTTTCTATGCATAGGAATAACATATCTTTCACTATTTCTATCAGATCTATTCATATCATATCTTCTTTCTTAGAGTCATGCCCTAGTTTTCAGACTAGGACAAAATCTATCAAACATACCTAGATTCATACTTTCGAAGCAAAAATTTCCACTTATCTTACCTTTATCAGAGCATAAAGATTTAAGATCTTACCTCCTTTCTTCAGATCAAACTTCTCTTCTTAGCACAGAGATTCAAAATTCAAGTAGAGTACTGTGCACTACAACAACAGATCTATGCACAAAGCTTTCTCTTTTCCTCAGTTCCCAACAATCACAGTTTCAAGTCCCAACAACAGAACCATTTGTTGGCACAAGGGTAGACCCAGGGTTCAACGCTTCAATAATGCACCAACAAAACCCTAACTAATGACCCTTTCGACAACACCTGCGAAGTAGATGAAGTCTCTCCTGAGGTAGAGGCAGGGGGTTGTAGGACTCAAGTGTCTACAACCTAGCTGGGACACATATCTGTGATCACAATACTTAACATAGCACTTAGCAATTAACATTCATTAGTCTTTGACCCTTATTCACATCACAGATAAAAACCCTAATTACAGAACAACGCAGTATTCAACAAGATCTAAGCATATCTAACCATTTAGCACATAGCATCAAATAGATCTAGCATTCATTCATGTTATTAAGCACTAAGCTACTACATCAGATGCATCTAACATACATAAATATTCAACACTAAGCATAAATCACATCAATAACACAAAACAATCACAACATAGGATATACGTGGTTCACCCCCAACGTGGGGATACGTCCACCAACTCTTCGTCTTCTTGATTATCTTCTTTCAATCTTTTTACATGCATAGAGCCACAAAACCAACTCGGCATAGGATAGGAGATCTGCGCGCACTTCGCAAGATCCTCCTTCCCCGAGTTTGGCACAACACAGAGCCTTCTTACAATCACTTGCACTTAACTCTGCAAGTTCTCAACACATAGTATGCACGAAGCCTTCACAACTAATCGCACTTAGCAACCTTTACATATCTTGCACAAAGCCAACTTAGATCTGATGCCTCTTATAATTCCTAGCTACTTATTTATACATTTACAAATGGGGCCTAAGCATGGCTAAATCCCATGGGCCGACATCTCGTACCTATTACATAAGCCCTAAACCCAAAAAGCCCGCAAAAAGGGGAGAGATCCCATGATCTCCGCTTCGCCAGGGCACTCCATCTTCGACTTGCCTGTCGAAGTCTCAAAAATGGTCAAACACGAACAAGGTTCTCCAAAACTTGGTTGAGGGCCAACAAGCTCATAAGAATTAAATTTCTGCTGAAAATTACCTTGCTATAATACCTCCTTTATTTTTAAATAATGTTGATCTGAATTTGTTGTTGCAATAATTTGATTTTTTAGATCCGTCCTATACATGTTGATGTATGCAAAATGCACTTCATGATCTCTCCTGCTGAGTGCATTAGCCACTTGATTTTCCTTTCCTTTTATATGCTTAATTTCAAAGTCATATTCACTTAGAAATTTGAGCAATCTAGTTTGTCTCGCATTTAATGTTGATTGTCCAAACAAATGCTTCAAACCATAGTAATGTCTTCCCCATAAGGTAATGTCTCCATATTGTTAATGCATGTACAATTCTTGCTAACTCGAAGTCATGTGTAGCATAATTCTTCTCATGCTCTTTTAATTTTATGGACTCATAACATACTACATGATCCTTTTGACTGAAAACTCCACCAAGCCCTTCCTTGCACGCATCGGTGCACACAATAAAATATTTATTTGGATCTGCAATCTTCAATATTGATACACTTGTCAGTATTTCCTTTGATTGCTGAGAACTCTCTTCACACTTGGAAGTCCATTCAAACTTCACTCCCTTATTTTGCAAAGAAGTGATTGGACTTGCAATCTTTGAAAACCCTTTTATGAATCTTCAATAATAACTGGCAAGACCCATGAATGATCTAACCTCTGTCACATTCTTTGGCTCTAGCCATTCTCAAATTGCCTCTATCTTCTCAATATCCACTGCTATCCCATCTACTGAAATTATATTCCCCAAGTATTGAATCTTCTTTTGATAAAAGATGCACTTACTTAGCTTAGCATACACTTTATGCTCTATTAGAACTTGCAACACCATTCTTAAATGTTGCCCATGTTCCTCTTCTGACTTAGAATATATGAGTATATCATCTAGGAACACAATTACAAAATCATCCAGGTACTTATTGAACACTCCATTCACCAGACACATAAAAACCATTGGGACATTTGTTAGTCCAAATGGCACTACCATGAATTCATAATTCCCATATCTTGTCCTTAATGTTGTCTTGCTGATGTATTCTTCTTTTATCCTTACTTGATGATAGCCTGATCTCAAGTCAATCTTAGAAAATATCCTTACCCCCTTCAAGTGATCAAACAAATCATCAATTATTGGAAAAGGATATTTTTTCTTTATTGTGACCTTATTTAGTTGTCTGAAGTCAATACACAGCCTTAAGGTTCCATATTTTTTCTTTACAAAAAGAACTGGGGCTCCCCAAGGTGACACACTTGGGAATATATACCCCTTTTTTAGCAACTTTTCAAGCTACATCTACAACTCCTTCAATTTTGGCGTGCCCATTCTATAAGGTGTCTTGGACACTAGGGTAGATCTTGGCACCAAAGAAATCAATGTTTCTCTTTGGTGGAAATCCCATAATTTCACTAAAAACATATTCAAAATCCTTTAAGACCGGATGGCCTACAATGCTTATCACTTTATCTTTGGCTGCCTCTTCCATATGGGCTGCAAAAATATGACACCCCTTCCTGAAACTCTTCTTCAAATGCATAGCTGAAATCTCTCTAACAACTACAGCTCTTGGAATGCCTTGAATATTTCCTTGTTGCCCTTCAACATGGTGTCTTTCCAACCAATCCATGCCAATTAGACAATCATATGAACCCAATGATATGATGTTTACATCTACCTTTGTGTTGAGTCCATTCATGTCTATTGAACGATCTTTAACTCATTGATCTTTCACTTAGCCCTTGTGGCTAATTGAACTAACTAATATTTCTTATGCTTACTTCGTTGCAAGTGAAATGTTTCAACAATGTTAGCATTTATATAACTATGGCTAGCTCCAAAACCAATCAAAATTGCTATGGGCTGGTTATCAATCTTACCTTCCAATTCAATCACGGGGGATTGATATTCCGCTTGCTTGTTGTCCAAGGATGCATAAATCCTTGACATGCTTCCTCCCATGTCTTCCACTGTTTCAACCTCTTGAATGTTGTGGAAAGTTCTCATTCTTTCTTCTTTGTGAGGGAAATCCCTATATAAGTGATTTCCCTCACATCCCCAACATTGAACATACTGTTTCCTTGGACTTTTCCCAAATGAACTGTAGTCTTGTGCTCATTTTGGGTTTCTTGACCTTGTTGATTTGTTTGGGAATTATTTCTGAAAGAGAGTGGCTTAAAACCTTTCTTCCTTTGATCCTTTTTTCCTTTCATCTTTTCATTCCAAGCCTTCCTTTGGTTTTCTCATAAAGGTGCCTTGATCTCCTTATGGCTTCCTCCAAAGTTTTGGGGTTATCATATTGAATCTTGTCACTGTAGAAGGATGGTAACTCACTTAAAAACCTTTGGATTTTGACCTTCTCATCCTTAATGAAGTCAACATACTTCAACAATTCAAAGAACCTCTTTTCTTATTCACCCGTTGTCATGTTTCCCAACTCGAGTTCAAAGAAATCTTTCATCTTCCTTTCATAATAATGCTTAGATATATATTTCTCTTGGAAATATCCTTTGAACTACCTCCATGAGATCCTCTTGTCATTAAGGTTCTTGGCTTGCTTAAGCTTATCCCACCACATGGCTTCCTTTCCTTGCAAATGGTAGGTGTAAATTCTATCTTCTACCCGAGAGGGGTATTCATGCAGCTTGAAATATTTCTTCATTTCCAATAGCCAGGCCTCAACCTCTTCTCCATTCCCGTGCTCACCATAGAAAGTTGGTGGCTTAATATTCCTGAGCTCACCTTACAAGTTGTTTGCCTCAAACCTTCTCCGTTGCCTCCAGAAAAGAGACACACTTGGGCTGCTCCTTGGCCCTTAGCTTGCATGATTTATTCTAGTGTACTGCCTTGGAGAATGATGGTGTCTTCTCATGCTTCTTGGTTGCCTATCATTTCCATGATCATCCCTTTTGTTATGGGATATATATGCTGACACTTGTCTAGCACTATATGATTTCTTAGTGCCAGAGTCCTTGTTAAGTTTCTTATGCAACATATTTAAGCTCTGAAGTATCTCTTCATGAGCCTTCAAAATTCTTTCGTTATAAGCTCTATATATTTGCACTTCTTTATGCAGGCTTCTAATAGTGACATGCTCTTGCCTATTCCTTCTTCCATTTGAATCTGTCTCAGCATTCCCCATGCTGACATGCAGAACTATGATCCCTTTCTCATGGTTGTAAGATCCTTGATCATCTTCCATAACTCTAGTCATCATATAAGGACTAAAGTTGCTTTCTATACCTCTAATTCTACAAGAAATGTGCATGTAATAATTACTGTTAGAAACATGCATAACATAAAACATTTAATCCATTAGAATAAATATCGTTTCTTCATCAATTTATGAGGGAAACATTGCACCAATTCAAATTTTGATTTCCTTGATGCATTCCTCTCTGAAACAACTTTCCAACGGCTATATTCATGCCTCAATTTGAGTTCTGAGCGAAAATTTACAACAATTACATGCTGCAATTTCCAGTCTTTTACTGCTACAAAAATATCTTTATTAATTTTTGAGAAATTTAATTGCCCAAATAAAAATTATGGGTTGACATATGTATTCTAATCCTCAAGGCCTTTCCATCAACTATTTGTTTGCTCAAATCTGAGCTCTGAGCTGAAAGTTATGGTTTAGAGACATTTAGGTTGTTTTACCCAAATTACCCTTGTATGATATAGGTGCCTTATTTCTCTTCTTGAACATTTTTCAGGTACCCATAACCAAAATCTGACTCCACCGCTGGCTTCGATGGATCATGAGATTTCCATCGACTACTCATGTGCCCCAAATGGACTTCTAAGCATGGAGTTATGCCCTCTGGAAGTGAATTTGGTGCCGAAATTTTACCCTCACTATTTTGGTTGTAACTTTCTCATACGAACTTCGTTTTGCGAACCATTTAGCTCATTTGATAGCTCTCTCCTAGTTCTTTTATTTGAGATGTAGAGGCAAATTGTACCTTGTTACACTATTTAATCGAGGGTTTTGATTTGCTAAAAATGTCGTTTAGTCCTTCAAAAATGCCTCGCAAGTTAATGACCTTCAAAAACCACCAAAAAATTGCATAAAATTGATTGTTTTACTACTGTAACATCCCTTTAAATATGAACCGTTGATCTCAAATCAGGATAAACAATAACCATTAATATGACTCTATTAACCATCGACGATTGGCATCCTCCTTTGGGCGTGCAAATTTTTTTTCCCAAACTGTCGATCCGACCATCAACCGTCGGTCCATTTCCCGACTACGATTGGCATCCTCCTTTGGGCGTGCAAAACTTTTTTCCCAAACTGTCGATCCGACCATCAACCGTCGGTCCATTTCCCGACTATGACTTTGCACTCAATCTCTAAACCAACCGACCAAACCATCGACCATCGACGATCTTAATTGGTGAATGGAACTACCCACTAATTCGGTCGACGCCGATTATTGGCCCATTAGTGATCAATGATTACCGATGACTGTTGAAGTTGCTTCCCCAAATCGGCTGACTTGTCCATCGACCTCTGTTGGCTGACATGGCAACTGTTGACATAGCATGACACATGGATGATGACATGGAATGACACATCATCACCCTCTCCCCTTCATCGACCATTGATCGATTCTCTTAGATGACCCAACACTTCGTCGAATTCGGCCGACGCTCAACTGTCGACCATCGGCGGTCAAAGATGTCTTATGACCGAACCAAACTTTTCACCATTTCGGCCGACCCGACCATTGACCATCGACAATTTCTCTTGGTGAACTTTAACACTTAGCAAATTTTCGACATTTCTCCAACTGATCGAGACCGTCAATCTCATTCATTTCACAAACCCCGAAAATTAATCCTAGTCGTTGATTGTATCAACTTCGTCCAATTCTATCGATGCCCGTCCATCGTTTGTCAACCATAGATGTTTCCTCTTGTATAATTTACAACACTTCACCAAACTCATTGATCTGACCATCGTTCGTCGATGGATTATGTTGTCGAACCTCCACTCAGAAAATTTTGACAAAAACCCAGGTGAATCTGGATCGTTGATCCGATCTATTTCCTCATCCGCTGAAGATTAATCATGACCATCGATTGACTCAACCTTTCAAACGACTGATACCTTATGGATTTTAAAAATTTTCAAAGTGAATCTTGGTCGCCGATCTTGAGATCAAACATGATCTCGACCATCCATTCACCAAAATGCCTATAACTCTACAACAACCATTCAAACTCGAAATTCAACCATTCCAAACCGAATTTTGCCCTGCAACTTTGCAGCTTGGATCCATGGAACCTTTTAAACAACCCAGAGTCATCTAAACCCATATTTCACTCACGAAATTGGGAATTTCACTCCGTTCTTCTCCATTTTCCCCCAATTTTGTCACATACAAAATTTGCAACAATGAATTTCACCAATTTGCAATTGTCTTGGCCCATACAAGCCCGATGTTTGAACTAGAGGTTCTGATACTATAATGTAACATCCCCTAGCCCAACCGAGGGACATTACGGTGCATAAAACTCACAAAAATGAAATCTCTAATAACTATTTTAATTCATTTATATTTAACTAATTTCCTGTAGCTTTCAACTATGAATTAAACATATTTAACCTCTATCTATAACCACAAAATAGATGCATCTACAACATGATAAAATGATAATGAAAATACAACTAATAAACTTCATTACAACAACATATAAAATATGTTCTCATACTCAAAGTTCATGCACAACAATTAAAATTCATAATACAACAGAAACAACTTAAAACACTTATCTTTTCACAATAGTTGTGTAACCAACTGCTTGGGACGGATGTTCCACCCAACCATAGACCGACTGTTCCAAATATCAACAACCAGTCACCCCCGAGCCAAGGCTAGTAATCCACAAAAGAGGGTGGTCTCTCACACTCCACTCACAACTTATAAAACTCACAACCCACTTATATCTTCCTTTAACTATCTCAATTTTCCACCAACTCTCTTCCTCTTGAGCTTTCCAACCCAAGGAATGTACCCCTTCATCGATCCTAGTTCCTTGGGCGTCCCATTCATTTACCAGTGCCTCTCTGGAACTCAAGCGAACCTACTGCTAGGAAAACCACCAACAAATAACAATGAACACTTGTTGTTTTAGTGCAACTCACTCAGGAGTTCACTCTTCAGTCCTGACAACCTAGTTCTTTAGTTTCCAGCTCCAAATATGCTCCAATATGCTCCAACTTGCTCTATAATCCCCCCCCATGGCTGCACCATCTCCAAGCTCTCTTTCTTTGTTCTCCCCTTGCTTCTCATTCACAAAAACTCCCTGTGTAAAACTGATGTCCCAACCCATACAAATTTCCTCTCTTTGGCCTGCATTTCTTGACTCACACTCTTCCCCAAGATGATTGTACTCAACCCCATGTGCCCAATAACTTTGGGATGTGACCACTCACATCCACCCTCTTAGATGCATTCAATTATTGGATTTGGGAACACTCAATAAAAAATTAGAAGGTTCATATACAAATAGCAAAATTTAGGAAAAAAGGTTGAATTAATATACACGAGTAATTCCCCCTTGGACCCCTCTTGGCCATTATCCTAGACACTCCCCTCTCTTGTGGATTAATTTAGCTCCCATCTCGTTTCCATGCCCCCTTAGCAGCTGACATCACATTTTATTATTAAAACATAGAAACACAATTCACATATTACATCGCTTTGGCCATAGCCACACTTTATATCTACATAAGCATTAATTAAACTGGGGATTATAGCGGGGATGTTACACATGGCCTTCATATTTCCCTTGGCTTGACATGTATAGAATGTATTTTCTTCATATGGGAAATGGGGTATAACACCCTTGTCACTAAAAAAATGGACCCCATTTTTTTTGCCAAGAAAGAGAAGGTATAATAAAATTAGTAAGGGCTAAGTTACCTAGCCTCCCGATCGATTTTTGGTCACCTAAAGTATTCATGGAGATTGGGAACACCCTCGGTTAATTCTATGAATTTTATCTATCCTTTCATGATACTGATTCTATGACCATTACTTGATTGTTAATGGGATTGGATCTTAGGGAGGGACTTGTTGAGAGTATGGTCCTAAAGAAGGGTGGTATTAAATTTGAGAAAATTTTGGAATATGTAGGTGTTCCATTTATATGTCTTCGGTGCCACTCTTACTGATATATGGCAGTGGATTGTAAACTCCCTCGTCAAAAGGAAGACTCAGTCAAGAAGGAGCAAATCAATGTGCATTCTAAGGGGCCAGACTCCTAGAACCAATTCCCATGCTAGAAGGAATAGAGGTTCGTTAAGAATTCAAGTCATAAGGTTTGGTGGTGGATATGGTGTAGGATATAGAGGTGACGAGGTAACCCATTGAGCAATTTCAGGTACATACTCTCCCATGCTCATGGATCTAAATCAATCCACTCTGTATTTGGAAAAGGATAGAATGCGAGATGATGGATCATCCCCACTTGCTTCTCATAAGCTCATAAGTTCTCCACCCCCCTCAATCTTCGCTCTCCTCCAAAAAAACAATTAATTTTTGGGTTGTGGTCAAATGATCATGTGGGAGTTGGTTATGATTGGATAAAGGGTGATTTTTTGAATTAGTTATATGGGTTTAGGGATAATCATTATTCTTCTTTAGTTAATTTGTTTGATGTGGTGGGTAGGGTTTCCAAAGAAGTATAGTATTTTGGGTTTATTGCGTGTCTAAGTGATGACAAGGAAGATATGGTGTTGTCTACTATAGACGGGAAGGTGGATCCTATTAGCTACAACCTTAGATCTAGGAAAGTTGGGGGAATGGGTTTTTAAGAGAAACTGAAGGAGGCTTGGGCATGAACAAATTTAAGGGACCTAAAGAAAATGTTAGGGGAAGAAAATATTTTTATGTCTTTAACCCAAGTTAAAGCTTTCAATGAGGTCCAATCTAGTAAGAAACTTTCATTAGAAGGGGTTCTTAGGGCAGCTAACACCCCTTTGATGGGTGAGAAATGATTTGTTTGTCCATAAATTATAGAGGGTTGGGAAGCCCCTCAAAAAAGTTGTCCTTAAAGAAGGTTGTGGAAGCCCAAAATTCCTATGTGTTACTATTGCAAGAGATAATGTCTTGGGGGAGTGTATAGTGGGAGAGTTGGAAAAGATGTTTGAGGGTTGAGATTTTATGTTTATTGATTCAAGGGGTAGGCCCGAGGGTCTTATTTATGGGTGGAAGAGAAGATCCCAAATATGTTATAATTATTGGTCCTTTGATTCAGGTTTAGGAACAATGCTTTACTCCTAATATTTGGGGAGGGAATTTACCGTCTTAAACATCTGTGAGCCTTATGCTAATAGGGTGGATTATCGAGACAAGATTTTTAGATGTGGTTGGTTAGGCTAGGGGCTCTCCATTATTAGGGGGGGGATTAAATTTCTTTTTGCATAGTTCAAAGGTTTGAGGTATTGCAGTTCAAGTTGATTATCTCTTATGGAAGTTGGATGATGATGGTTTGATTGATGTTATGCATGTAAAGTCAAAGCCCACTTGATATAATAAAAGGATTGACGATGAATAGATAGAAAATGGGTTATAATTTTTTTTGATGTTGGAGCCATGGCTTGAGGATGCAGTAAGAATTCAACAATGGATAAGCTCGGGTAGAAATTCCAATCATTTTCTAGTTGTTCTTGATATAGCTTTACATGGGAGGAAATCCTCGAGCCCTTTAAAATTTAACCTAGGGTGGTTGGGGAAGAAGGATTTTGTAAAGTTGATTAAAGATTTGTGGGATCCTTTGATAAATCATCTAGGGAATGAACTGCTATCCAATTTGAATCCAAATTTAACAATTTCAAGCATGTTTTTATTGAGTGGGCCCATGAAAATAAACAAAACAATGAAAAATCCCTAAATGAAGTTGAAGCCAAATTGGAGGTTCTATATAATTGCGAGGGTTTTGGTTTTCTTTTCGAGGAAGCAAAGGCAAAGGTCAATCTCTTGGAGAAAAAAGAAGAAGGAAACTTTTGTTTGACAAAGAAGTAAAATGGAGACTCAAGAGCTGTGCTCTATGGCTTAAAAGTGGAGATGAAAATTCCAAAAAAATTCACCAATATGTCAATTATAGGAAAAATATAAACATTTTTTGGAAGATTGTGAGAAATGATGGGTCTGAGGCCAATAGTTTCAATGATATATATAATTTAGGGGTGGAACATTTTGGAAATGTTTACAAAGCCGATGGTGGATATACTATAGCATATGTGGTTAGAATGATCTCTTTCTTCCCTAGTTTTGTAAATGCTGAAGAAAATCAAAGTTTGATGGAAGAGGTGTCTAAGGAGGAATTGCAATCCATGTGCTTCATAGTTTCTAGAAAGACAAAATCATGGGTCTTGATGGGTTGTGAGTTGAGTTTTTCTTAGGGTTTATTGATATTCTAAAAGAGGATTCAAGGAAGGTCATTGAGGAGTCAAGATCATCAGGTAGGATTATTGTAGATTTTAATGCCACATTTATAGTCCTCATTCCAAAATTAGATAATCCTCTTTCCTTTGAAGAATTCGGGCCAATATCCATTTGTAACTTCATTTATAATATTATTGATAAAATCATTGCTAGAAGGGTTAAAGTTTTTCTCTCAAATTCTATCTCGAGTGAGTAGTTTAGATTTCTTGAGGGTAGGCATATTCATGAGTTGTTGGACTGGCTCAGGAGGGACTTTGCTCCATAAAAACTAGGAAATTAAGAGCTATGGTGGCAAAGGGATGATTTTTCAAAGACTTATGATAGATTAAGTTGGTCATATTTGAGGCTAGTGCTAATACATTTGGGTTTCTATGTGCCTTTTGTGAACTAGATTATGATATGTCTTACTTCTGTTACATTCAGTGTTTTGATGAATGGTTCAACAACTCTTTTCTTTAGGCCTAAAAGAAGAATTAGGAAAGGGTTCCGTCTTTCCCCTCTTATTTTTAAAATTGTTGTAGAAGGCCTAAATAGGGCTCTATTAGATGCCAAAAGATTAGGGAGCTTCAAGGGTATAAAAATAGGGGGTTCTTATTATCTTTCTCACCTTTTATTTGTTGATGACATTTTGATATTTTATAACAGGACTAGAAGAAATGTAGTTAAGTTGAGGGAGATTATAGATTTATATTGCATAACTATGGGCATACAAATAAACATTAAAAATTCCATTGTCTTATTTGTGGGGATTTTTTTATTGAAGACATGTTACATTTCTCAAATCCGTTTCCTTACAGTGAGATCAATTTGGATTTTGGTTTGAAATACTTGGGTTTCATTTGAAAACCAAATGTTTATTTGAAAAGGGATTGATTTTGGTTGATAGAAAAAGTGGAAAAGAGAATAAATGTTTGTGTAGTCGATGACTTTCAAGAGGGGACAAACTAGTGCTAGTAAAGCATGTTTTAGAAGTGATTCTTGTGTATTGGATGTCACTATCTTAGATTCTCAAAGGTGCTCTGGAGGTGTTCAAAAGAATCAAGTTTAGATTTTTATGGTCAATATGTAAAGAAGAAGGAGATTCCATTGGTAAGTTGGAAAATGATTACAATCCCAAAAGTATTGGGAGGTTGGCATCTAAAAAACATCTTTCATATTTTCAAGGCATTGACAACAAAGAGTGTATGGAGGCTCATTCAAGGAAAAGGATTATGGTGTCATGCAGTGATTCAAAAGTATATAAGTTGTGATTCTTTGGAGGATTGGTTAAGAATTCCTTTGAAATATATACAAAATGTATTTATTATGTGGAAAGCAATGATTCGATCCTTTCCTTTGGTTAAAAATTGGCTTGTGTGGAAACTTGTTGGTCATTGTACTAGAGTAAGGGTTGGGGAGGATCCATGGGTTGGATGTGGTGAGGATTTTAGGATTCCAAGCCACATGGTTCAAGATTTTAAAGATGTAGGTTGCTTTCATTTAAGCCAGATAGTTGACCCTAAATCAACTGTAATTTGGAATCAAGAAAGGTTTGCATGCATAAATGATGGGTTTTAGAGAGACATGTGCAAAGCTTTGGGAAGCATATATCACTAAGCTAAAATATAGTCATGTCAAGAAAAAATATGAAGAGGGTAGCCTAATCTGATCGATGCATCCATCAGGAGCCTTCACCCCTAAAGGGGGATATAAATCCCTCATCTCACAGAAAGGAGCGGGGGACCAAAGATGGTTGTGGAATAAGATATGGAAGTTTAAATGTCCCTCAAAATATCATACTTTTATGTGGTTTTTTCTCAATAATAGAGCCCTCATATGGGACATCTTACAAAAAATAAATGTCTGTGGTCCAAGGACGTATCCTCTATGCGAAGAACACGAAGAATCCAACTATCATCTTAGTATGTCTTTCTCATGTGTTGTGCAAATGTGGGAGGAAGTCAAAGGTCTATCTAGAATAAAGGATGTATGAAGAGAGGACTCTATTGAGGTAGGGATAAAAATTTGGTGTGAAAATGAATAGGTCAAGTGATTCAAAGCTTTGCAAGTGATTCTTGCATGGGGAATATAGATTGCTAGGAATGCTATACTTTTTTATGACCATGCCATTCCTCCTTTACAATTTTCTTCACAAAGGCTAAATATTTTATCAAGTTTCAAATAAGAAAAACAGACCAAGCCTCCTAGGAAAATTACATTCGAGATCATTGACAAATCTTGTGCTTGGGAATACTTTGATGGTGCCTCGCAAAGTGATCCAATAAATGGTGGTACTGGGGGTATAATTTTCTTGAGGGGTTCACACTCCTTGAGGTTCAAAGTTAGTTTGGGACAAATCACCAACACCTATTCCAACATAGGTGTTGG
>JASDQU010735643.1:393178-417719 GCA_032191745.1 Picea mariana | reverse complement strand
ATCAAAGGGTGGGGTGAGGTTAGATGGCGGTGGTAGTTCCTCCACATGCGGGACAACAACATCTTCTTCAGAAAGATCCTCAGTCACAGCCATAAAAATCGATTTTTCCTTACACTTGTGCCCAGGAAAATATTTGTCATCACAATTCTAACAAAGACCCTTGAGTTGACCTTCATCCATTTCAACCCTGGTTAATTTCTAGATCTTGAGGGGAGTTGTAGGAGGGGGAAAATTGGTGGGTTTAGGGCAAGGAGGAAAGGAGAGTTTGTGGGTCTGGGAGGATACAATCTGTTAGGATTCCTTGGCTCATTGAGTAGCTTCCAACCAAGTATGGGGGTGTGCCATGAGAACATGGGCACAAATTTCATCTTTGAGGCCAGTGATAAAGCATTCCCTAAAGAAATCATCTAACATGCCCTCCGTTATGAAATCCAAGTGCTCAAATGCGGCAATAAAATATTCCACTATCCCAGACTGCTTTAACTTGGTCAAACGACCTAAGTGGTGGGTGTCAGAGTCAAAGCGGTCATAAAGTTCAGCGACAAACTATGTCCAAGCAAGATACCCTTGGCATGCCTTTTTTTTTGCCATTTCCACCATTTCCATCGTTCTAGATCCAGATGTAGGACACCATAAAAAATCTTCGCTAAATCATCAATAATGCCATGAAAAGATAAATAATGTTCCATTTGGGTGACCCAGCCTAAGGATTTGATCCATCAAATTTGCTCACCTCATTATGGGAGGGCGGAGATCTCGGGAAATGTGGGTAGTATGAGGACCTTGGTAATGGAAAGATTCATGGTCATCTTGATAAGATGGTTGTTCAGAAGAGGAAGGGTTTTGTGAACAGAATAGGAAGTGTTCTTTGAGGTCTTTGAGGTCTTTGAGGTGTAGGATGTGGGAACATTGTTCCTTGAGGATCTCAATAGATTAATTGATTGAGCTAAGGTTGGCACTGATAGTCTTGATGTAAGACCTTGTTCTAGTGGGTGTCATCAATCAAGGCATTGAGTTCTTGGGCTTGTGTGGTAGTCATTTGTACAAATGAGCAGGCAATTGGTATAGGGGAAACAAAAGGGGTATGGAGGGGTGGGTGGGGCCATAGAGAAGAAGGTTTTCAAATGATAGGTACTACTACAATCAGGGAGAAAAGGGGGATCCAAAGGGATAGGAGCCAAATAAGGGTGTCAAAGATGGATCGGGTCCACAAAAAAATTGTGTTAAAAATGATAGGTATCACTTGAATCGGGGCGAAGAGAGGAACCCAGTGGAATAGGTCCCAAATAAGTGTGTTGTCGGGACCACTATACTTTTTTCTTACTCCTGCAGAGTTATACTCTAGCCTCAATAATTCTGCAGTGACGAAATTCCCAAATGCTTAACAGGAATAAATGTGTAGTAATTTCACAACCAAAATGCAGAAGGCATAGTTGCACGGTAATATATCTTGTCTGTTATGTTTTTTTTTTTGGTTTTGTTTCCGTTCCCAGGGGTAGGATATTCATGGTTTCTACAAACAAGGGTTTTCCCTGTGTTATATCTCTTTGATATACATGTGGGGTCCAACAGTAGTAATTGGCCCAATATCTCAGGGCACCAACTAAGAGGCTAGATCATGCCCTTAGTCGTACTACCCGACTACTGAGGTACTAGAGAGTATATTCCTGAGTGTCTTTCTTAGTGGCACTATAGCAGTCAGGCGGTTGATTGATTTATCTATGGAGGGCTTCATGAGATCTAGGTCGATCTGTATACAGTTGTTGTCTGATGTGCTACCACTCGAAAGGGTACCAACAAGGGTTACAAGGGTGGCCAACAGATGTGCGCTTAAGTACCACTTGTATTTCCTGCATATATGATTCCTCGATCGCGGGTTTATGCGTGTAACGACATATCTTTATAGCTTTAAGACACCGAAATACGTCTCTACCCCGAAAAAAAAAAAAAAATTAAAACATAATTTTTTTTCGAGGAAGGTGCTCTGATACCACTTGTAGTATGACAGATATAAAATAGCAAGCAGAACAAAAATATTTTATCTATAAATGGCAGAGAAACAATGTTATAACCAGAACAATACTAGAATAATACCATAATAACACCAGAAAGAGCACTTTGATTACTGATAGCAATGTTCACTTGCCTCTTCGAGGGGGAAACCTCCAGCAGAGCATATCTCTATTACAATAATATCCAAGAAAAGATTTCCCATACCCTCTACTTCTATTTATACTAAATCTATCTATCCAAAAGAACAATCTAGAAGAAGATCCTTCTAGAAGTGTAAGCTTCTATTAGGTCTTCTTACATTTGACTTATTCTTCCTTATTGCTAGGCCTTATTAATATTGGCCTTTATTACATGGAATTATATTATTCTACTTACATGAGAGGTTAGGGAGGTTAGGTCCCTAATAGATTATCATATTGGTAAAATTTCCAAAGTAATAGATAGTTCAAAAATTAGTAAAATTCCCAAAGTAATACATATTCCAAAAGATGGAAAAATGATCAAAGTAAAGCATAGTCCAAAAATGCCTAAATACCAAGGCTCAAAATATATAATTAACAATGAAGGTTATCATAAAGTGTGATCTTCAACTGCAAGGGTATCCATATAAGCTTGAGCTTCACTAGGCATTGCATCTCCATCATCACCATCATCATCATCACCAAGATTAAATACAATGTCATTTAAGGGTATTCCAACCAAGCCTGCATTTGGTGAAGGATTATCCTCATCATCATCAATCTGAGTAGCATCTTCAGCATCCACATCCCATCATGTTGTCAGGCCTTCTAAATACTCAGGTATGTTCCTTGAACAAAGTTGAAGACTACTATGCACATAAACCAATTTATCTACTCTATTTGAGGTAAGCCTATTCCTCTTAACAGAGTGGATGAAACTATAGGTGGACCAATTCATTTATACTGCATAGGAACTAGCAACTTGAGATAGAAAGCACGAGGCAAGTTGCCAAAGCTCTTGGACTTTCCCCCCATACATTCTCCACCATCCAATGGGATTCTTTTGTTCATAAATATTGATGTTCGGCTTTGCATCCCGGGTGAATGTAGGGAGGCTTAAGGTACCAAAATCAATAAATTGTGCTTGTATCACACTTACTTCATCGTGAGTATACATCTTGCTTATGGCATCAAGAAATCCATTCTTTACCCATTCATCATCAATTGGTATAACTCTATTTGGTCTCTCCATATACCACTTTGGATTAATGGCATATGCAACCACATGAAGAGAGGTATTGAGTTTGAGCCATCTCTTGTCTATTATATTGTGGATTTCTTGGAAAAAATCCAAAGAGGGGTTTGTCTGATGAATTATGTGCCTTTCCTTTCCCACCATGCTACCCATACATTCATATATTTCCCCAAGAGTAGGGGAATCAGAATTTGCATTCCTAATAAACTCCACAATTGAAGTTGTGAAAGAAACCACATATCTACACTCAGACCACCAATCTTCAACAAGAAGCATATATTTTATCTTCTTGGCTTGAGATGATTTAGACTGGGACCATGCATTCCATTCTTGAGAAACAACCGTGGCTTGTAAGGATGCATGCATCTCAATCATACGTTGAAGAAGAATAAAGTATGTGGCATATCTTGTTTCTGTAGGTTTTAAAAATTGCTTCCTTGCTTCCATCCTGTATATTGCTAATGAGGCATGGTGTTGCAAATGAACATGTGTGCATCTCTTGCATTTGAAATGAGTTTTAAAATCCAAGATGTTTTCCCAATGTCTTTGAGTACATTTTTAAGGGCATGTACACAACGAGTCCAAAAGATATTCCGATATCGACTTTGGACCATCAATCTTACTTCTCTCCAAACAGGTGATGCATCTATGATTACATGTACTACATTTGAAAGACCAAACTCATCAATTGCATCCTTCAATACTTGAAACATTAAAGTAGCATTCTAAAGTTTTCCACTGCAATCAATTTCTCTTAAAAAACAAGGTCATGTTGAAGATGTGATAATAATATTCAACAATTGCCTTTGTTGAATGCCTATCCAACCATCCATGACTATTGAACACCCTATAAGAATCCAAGATTGTTTCAGGTCCCCTGTAATCCCTTGCATTCTTGTCACCCCCATATCCAACAATGATGTCCTCCTTTTGTTGTAACATGGGGGTGTATATCTTGGCCTAGAGGCTATGATTTTTCTCACTATTTCTTTGTAATATGGTGAACAAGTGGCATTATGTGAAATTCCATTTGCCATAAAAAAAATCAGCTACAATATCATTAGCCTCATCCCTATGCACCACATTGTACATTTTACGAATTTGTTCAGTCGCAACACTAGTAGAACTCTTACTCCTTACAGAAGCATACCCATCCTCATAGTCAATTTGGTTTAGTTGACTTTGATTCACAAAATCTCATGTATCATGGGAGGACGATACAACTCTAGGTACCTTAAAAGGACATGAATTGTCCACATATGTTTCACTAACACCTAAGAAACTCATGTGAAGCTTGGTTAACTCCATCCTTTTTTCAAGATCACATGTGCAACCTTTAACCCCTTCACCAGATATGGACAAAATATGATGCCACACCCTAGTGTAGCTTCCCTTAAATACATGGTTGCACAATGTGCACATCCATTCTTCACAACCACCACTATTCTTTTTCTTGTTTTTAGTGATTTTTTTCACATACATTAACAACGGTTTCTTGGAGTTTGTGCTTTGTTGGACTTGGTTTTGGCTTGAAATTGGAATTGGAGTAGAACTTGTGTCGTGCCCCCTAGATTGTGGACTCCAAGTCTCCATGATTTCCCTGGTGGTTAATACACAACATACAGTTGTACATTAAAAACATGAAACAATATGACACAAAATATGAAAATTATTATTAATAATTGAAATTTGTGTCTTTAAAGTTTTAACTTTAAAACTTTAAAACTTAGAAATTAGAATCCTTTTAAATTTCCAAAAAAAAGTCTTTAAAGTTTAAACTTGTATACTTTAATTTCAATTGTTATGCAAATGATGTTTTTTAAGAAAAAAATGCTAAGTTACAACTTTTTGAAATGGTCTTAAAGGAATCTACCAATGGATTTATCGGATGAGTAAAAGTCTCCCCAATAGGGATGTACTCTACCTCTCATGCCTCTCCTTCTACCTTAATCATGAAAATGACTGAATTTTTTTTCAAAATGGGCCAAGAGGATCCCTTCTAATGTTATTGAAAGGTGTGTAATCTTAAGAATCCTTATAAAAACATCGCTTCATTCCCTCCACACTTTGACAAATTGTTTTGAGTGCATGATCATTATCTACTTGTATAAAGTGGAGAATCCTTAGAAAAACATTGTGATCGGACTCCCTCAAAACTTTTAATCTTGGTTTTAAGTGCATGATTGTTATCTACTTCTCTAAAGCAAAGAATGAAATTATGACCAAACTTTCTAACCAAAGTTATACCCAAAATTTTACTAACCATTATAATATGGGAAGGATTTGCATGTTAAGTTTTCATTGATACTATATATAGTATATACATTCTAATTTAAGATACCATCCAAAGAAGCAATGGAATGTGCTCAAGCAACAAAATATTAACCAAACTTAACAGACACGATATCCATGTGCTCACAGTTAGTATATACCAATTTTAAATTAAATTGGGTAGGACTTAAGACTTTCATTATTGTTATTAGCATGCACAACTTGGCAGCAAAAGTCCATCCTCGTAACAGAAGATCCATATGGTGGGTGTTATAGCAAGATTTGCCTCAGCCTATGCAATCTTGCACAGAGGGCCTTATTCCATTTCCCTATGCAGACTTATCTTCCCTGTTTATAAAATCCAGAGCCAAAAAAAAATATGTTTCCACATATACGCATCTTGCACACTATACAGCATGTGTATACGCAGGCTCCTACACTACAACCCACGTACATCGGGATTTGTGCCAAAAAATGAAAATTAATGTCGGGTTTCCATGTCATGACAGGAGATGTATGATCCTTGGACTTCCATATACTGGAAACGTTTTGACTCACCCCTTCAGTTCCATTTTGAAGGCTATAAATGGGCCAATTCCGAGCTATGGAAAGAGGAGAAAGAATTCAACTTTCAGAGAAAAGTTACTCTAGAGAAATTATTTACTTCATATTCAGCTGACACCCCTCTTCCTTTAGGGGCTGATGCATCCCTTGACCTTGTTGTCTCACATCCTGTTCAACCAGCGGTCATGTCAATGCAATATTCGACCAATACCACTCATATTTTTGGGAGTGATGCATCTCTTGACCTTGTTGTCTTGCATCCTATTCAACCAACAGTTGAAGAAGTGGTTGTGTCGATGAAATCTTCAGTCGATCCCACTCTTCTCTTGGAGAGTGACAAGCCTAAGGAAGTGACATTGTCAATGCAATCTTCGGTAAATCCCACTCTTCTTTTGAAGGTTGACGCGTCCTTCGACCATGTCCTTGGCATTTCTAGTTCTGTACCTTCTTCACTAGGATCATTCCACTCTCTTCGAGTATGCTCCCTCCAATTCCTAGAGTGGTTTCCTTTGATTGGAATAATCTTGTAGAGACTCGACTTCCTTCTTCTACACCCTTACAGATAAGGCGAATTCTTTGATATATTGTAGATAAGGTAACCTCTGCAAGTATTTTATCCTCCTCGACTTGGAAAGCTTTGGGTTTTCCGAAGCTTGTGTCATCTCTTTGTGAGATACTGACATTTCACAGAAGTCCAGCATGGGAGCCTTGGCCTCCCCCATTACATGCTGCTTAGAAAAGCATCCACGAGTCCGAGTTAAGCTCTTTTTCGACTCATTTAAAAAGTGAAAATATTGCTGAGTGATTTGTCCCTTTCACACTCGTTAATTGGACTTGAAAGGTTGTGACTCTTAGTTAAGCTCTTTTCCGACTCATTTTCAAAAAGAGAAAATATTGTTGAGTGAACTTGTCTCTTTCACACTCGTAAATTGGATTAGAAAGGATGTCTATTTGGCACAATTTTATCCCTTTTTCACACCAAGTAGACTAAATTTCATGAAAAGGGACATTTTTTGGCGTTAAGTTGTGATTGCATCTCATTCCCTTGCTTGCAGTATTGAGCCTATAGCCAATTCTCGCTTTGCGTTATAAACCGTTTGCCTCAGCAGTTTTTGCATCCTCAACCAAGCAGAGCCTTGTTTATATCCTTTGCAATTTGACACCCTATACCCAGGAGGGAACATTCCCCCGAGTGTCCATCTCCCGCATGCATCTCCTTTCATTGAGCATAGGTATGTTCCACTGTTGGAACTAGTTTTTCTTACTTGCGACACTCGTTTCCTCCTCTGTATCATAGCATTCATTTGTCTATGAAAAAACAAAAAAAGATGAGCGGGAAGGGAGTATTATCTTATATCAGCAGCAGTCGTGTCACCTTTGAACAGAGCACAAAGTTATTGAGTCCATTCATCATCATAATTTTGGGATTAGCATGGCCTTAGGAAGCTGAGCTCGTTACAGAGTCTTCTCTACTGACTGGTTACTCTTCCAGTCCCTATAGAGAATTTCATTGATGCCTCCTACATCTCATGGTTTCATCATTGGGCCTATGTTGTCGGAGTCCTCCGTATGTCTCATGCTCTTGTTCAAAGGAAGTCTATCAACTTGTGTCAGCCACTTCTCAGAACTCTTGACTTTGCATGTCGGCCATACCCTTAGTTTGTCTTAGAGTCACATGATATTGTAGTCCTATCGTGCACCCTATCCCTACTTTCATCATTGGTAGGTAACCTTGAACCCAGCAAGAGACATTTAATCGTTGTTCGTTGACTGGGTGGTTTCTCTTGTATTCGATGGCAAGACATATATTCATACACTGGGATTCGTGCAGTGTCTTGGATTCCATTAGCCTTATTGGTGGTTTCCTCGCCTTTGTTGGTCGTTTTCATCATTGGTTGTTATTCAAAGGGTCTTTTTCATGTACCGCTTGCACTTCACGTGAAAGATGCACATGGTCGTTGGTTCGTGAACATGTTCTTCGTCCGATTTCCACCAAATCATGAATCTCATGCTTTGTACCTCATGCTGACTGATGAGAGATGCCTTAATTCTCTCCTTTGAGCGGGTCTCTTTCCATCGACTTCAGCCCATTTATTCTGGAAACATGACCTAGAGTCTTATGAGTACCTTGAGGCTTGCAGTCATCGATGGCAGGCTCTCTTGCCATCAACAATTGGGAATACATCAATGTCTCATGATCGATGGATTCTTCAGGTGTTTGACACCAGCTCCTTTATTTACACTTGTAAGAATGTACTCGATGCCTTGATACCTACTTTCATTATCGGTAGGTTCTCTCGCGTTTGTTAACGGTATACATCAATGACTGGTAATCAAACGATGTCTCATTATGTTCGACCTCAACTCCTTTATTCACATGATGTAGACTTGAACCCTTGGCGGATTGTGTAAAAGACTTGAAGACATCACTATGTGGCCATATATTTCCTGATTTGTTGCTTCCTTTTCATTTGACCAGTACCTATATGACTTCATTGATCATGGGAGATCATATTGTACTCCATGGTATACAAATATCTTCAGATTGGTTTTGAGATTGGTTCTGTTAGGCCTTGTTCATGACTATGACAGCTATTGGTATGCAACCACATTTGTATTTTCATATTCATGGCCACAGACACTTGTTTGGTATATTTTCACATGGATCTGCAGTGTAATTGTATTGGCAGCCATGTATGCAAAGTCAGTGTGGAATGTAATGAGCAACTAGTTTGTCTAGCTGGTTCCCTACCACTCCACTTCTCGGTTGTTTATAATGTATTTTGGCCATTGTAGATACTCCTCTGACCTCACGCGTTAGGGGGCATCTATTATAGCAAGATTTGCCTCATTCTATGCAATCTTACATAGAGGGCCTTATTCCATTTCCCTATGCAGACTTATCTTCCCTGTTTATAAAATCCAAAGCCAAAAATAAATATTTTTCCACATATACACATATTGCACACTATACAGCATGCGTATACACAGGCTACTACACTACATCCCATCTACATCGGGATTTGTGCCAGAAAATGAAAATTTATGTTGGATTTCCATGTCACGACAGGAGATCTATGATCCTTGGCCTTCCATATACTGGAAACATTCCGACTCGGCCCTTCAGTTCCATTTTGAAGGCTATAGATGGGCCAATTCCGAGCTATGGAAAGAGGAGAAATAATTCAACTTTGAGAGAAAAGTTGTTTTGAGAAATTATTTACTTCATATTGAGTCTACATCCCTTTGTCCTTTAAGTCTGAACACAGTGTTTAGCCCCCAAGCTCTTCCCTTATTGATTAAGAACCTCATTGTTTCTCTCTTATGAGCTTGCCTTTGGTGGAGGATTGAAGTGGTGGAGGCCCACCTGGAAGGAACTTAGTTTCTTGGTTCTGAACCATGCTGACACAGAAGTCTGTAACATTTTCACTTTTGCTGATCATTTATTAATATAAATACTCTTTTCCCGTCCAATTGATATCTTGCAAATATACTGAATTATTATTCCATGGGCGTATTTGTCATGTTTATTAATGGATTATGCTATTGAATGTGCTAACATTATATAATATCACCATATGCTTTCTCTGCTTGGTTGTTGAGGACTAGTTGCAGGTATATTGCTTTGGGTCGAGTCCTCAACAATGGACTTCATCGAACGTCTGGACGAGGTAGGTCTTTTATCTTGTCTTGCTATCTTGCTAGCATATTTGTTTGTATAGCATACTTGAGAAGAGAGTTGATTTATGTTGTCATTTCCGTCTGTTGTGGTTTACCCTAGCCATAGAGATATTTTCCTCGTAATAGTGGGTAGGGAAGAGAAACATATTTATATAAAGTGTCATCTAATATCTCTCAAACAAATACAAAATTAACAACTACATGACATCTCTCCAGACAAACAATGGATTAGAGTTTGGATGCAAAAGATATTGAATATAACATTTCAAAAACAAATACAAAACTAACAACTACATGACATCTCTCCAGAGAAACAATGGACTAGGGTTTGGATGCAAAAGATATTGAATATAACACTTCAAAATTCTTATTTAAAGGATAATTCCAAATGTCCATTAAGAAATATTTCCGCATTTTATGCAAGATTTATGAAATTAAAGAATTTTTTTTCCTTTACGGTGGTTTATTTTATATTAAAAACTTCATCATTCTCACGTATCAAAATATTAACCCAACAACAAGCAACAGACACAATAACTATGTGCTAAGAGTTAGTATGTATCAGTCAACTTGGTAGCAGAAATTCATCCCTGTAACAAAAAATCTGGTGATCCAGATTTAGGAGCGGAATGAACTGATTAACAAACTGAATACAATAAAAACAGAGATATGAAGAACAAAACAAATATCCAGTGAACAATATCTTCTATCAAATAAATGAAATAGGTTGAAACTGTAAAACTGCAAAACTGAAACACTTGCTCAAATGGTGGTAGTTATCTCTGAGAAGAGATGTGGTTGTTACGTGCATTCGTCTGAGAAGAATGATTACAATGAGGCTCAAGAGGCCTTTTTAATATTACTCATGAATTCCAAAACCCTAGACATCCAAAAACCTAACCCTAGGAGATGAAACACCAAAATTTATGTGGGCCCCTATGGGTAAGTTGGTACCTCAACTTCCCGGGGCCGTAAATTTTGCATGCGACCTCTGTTTTAGGCACGTGATGGCCCATTGGAAAGTTATTTTAGAGAACTACACATTACGTCGTCAAACTCTAACTTCATCTACAGTTTAACTGTGGTGAGCCAAAAAAACATTGTTTAGGGCCCCAAAACGTCCCTGGAAGTACAACAAGATGTGTTGACATGAAAACATACAAAATAAACTAGTTGTATTAGGTGGGAGGCCACTGGTATCCACCTAGAAGATGTGTAGGGATTCAGACATCCCTGGAGGTGTAGAAACCAAAATTACAAAGAAGTACAAAAGAACGTGTTGAACTAAAAATTGTCAAGAGGAGCCAGTTGGAATAGGTGGGTGGCCACCAATATCCACCTGGATCAATCCTCCCCACTTAGGAAGCAATGGTCTCCATTGCATTGAGTTCCCCCATCAAGTGAGGAAACTTATACTGAATTTGGCCCCAGGTGATCCACTTTCCTTGGTGGACGAGTTGCCTTGCCTTGACAACCTGATAAAGCTGGGTTTTCTGTTAGCGAGTGCCCTTGACCTGTGTGTCCACTATTGGATCAGTGGATGCATGTTCCATGCAGTCATGATTGAGCTTTTTTGGAGTCATTTGTTCTGTGATCTCTAAGGTTTCCAATAATGGTGGAAAATATGGTTGAAGGAGGTCTACATTGAACATTGGGTTCAAGCCAAAGAAGGGTGGAGTGTTGAGCTCAAAATCATTGCCACCCATAGCCTTACTGATGGTGTAATGCCCATAGCGAAGTGGGCGGAGCTTTCGATGGGGCCATGTAAGATGCTCCTTCTACAAATGTAACCAAACCTTGTCTCCAACCTAAAATTGGTGCGGTACCCTGTGCTAATCATGGCGCTGCTTGTACTTAGCATTGGCTTTCTGCAAAATCTCATGGACCTTTTGGCGGATGTGTTGAATCCGCTCAATTAATCTGGTGGCTTTATTGGTCTCAGACTGAACATGGGAAGAGTCTTTTAGTGTGGTTTCTAGAGGTAGTGCAACATCAATGGGACCCAAGGATTGGAATCTCAATCCCACCTGAAATGGGCTATGGTCGGTGGAGCTATGGAGAGCCATGTTGTAACTGTGTTGAAAATAGGGGAGACTCTCATCCCATGTACATGGATTCTTAGAGTTGTACATGAGCAGGATGTGCACAATCATCTGATTGACGACCTATGTTTGATCATCTGTTTGGGGATGGAAATCAGTGGATTTAGTGAGCTTGGTGTCCAACAATGACTAGAGACTCGAACAAAATGTGTTGAGGAACCTACTATCTCGGTCGAAGATGATGGTCTGTGGTATCCCAAAATGGACCCACACTCATTCGAAGAAGAGCTTGGTAGTAGACATCATTGTGATGTTCTTCTTGCAGGCTGTGAGGATGGTCATCTTCAAAAATCGATCAACGACAACAAATACATAATCATTGCCTTGCTTGGTGGACTAGAGGCCAGACATGTAATCCATCAAGATGGATTCCCAAGGCTTCTTGGGGATATGAAGAGCGGTGTATAAGCCTTGCTTCTTGATGGTTGGCTTGGAAATGGCACAGGCAGTGCAAGATTTGATATACTTGATGACGTCTTGTCGAAGTTTTGGCCAATAAAAATGTTTCTAGAGATTGGCCACAATTTTCTCCACTTCAAAATGTCCTACCATCTGACTATATTGGGATTCCCAAATCAGCTTTGCACGCTCACTTGCAGGAACACGAACATGGCCTAGATGGCATAAAAACTCATCCTGAATGTTAAAATCAGTGACAGTCGTGCTTGTACCCAAGAGCTGATAGGTGGTGGCAAAGTCTAGATCTTGTTGATAAAGTTGGGGCCACTCAGATGCCTCATGTCCACAGGAATGGAGCACAGTGGTGACTGCAGCCACAGGAGGTCGACTAAGGTAGTCAACAACACGAGTTGTGCTCCCTATATTATACTGATGTTGAGATGGAACAATTGTAGGTAGGTGGACCACTTATGATGGTGGTCCTTCTGCAACTTCCCCTGTGTTTGTATGAACTACAGAGGCTTGTGATCAATGTGGATGATTGTCTCCTTTCCCAGAATGTAATGTTTCCATTGACGACCGGCTTGTACAATGGAATACATTTCCTTGTCATAGGTGGGGTATTTCCGGAATATATATGAGAGTGTCTCACTATGGTATATATGCCACCGAATGACCCTGTTGAGTGAGGACTACACCTACAACATAGTCAAATGCATCATTCTCAATCTCAAACGGTTGTTGCAAATCAGGAAAGGAGAGTATTGGATCTGAGCACAAGTGATGCTTCAGATCATCAAATGCTCATTGTTGTTCCTTCCTCCAAACGAACTTTTCCCTGCCACCACCCTCGGTCACGTGGCCGAAGGCCCATGCAATATGGGATAATCCCAACACAAACCATTGCTAGAAGTTGGCCAGTCTAAAGAAGATTCAAAGCTCGGTTAGTGTGGTCATGGATAGCTAGTCATAGAAAACTTGGATCTTAGCAGGATCAACATGTATCCCATTCTCATCAACAATATAGCCCAATTATTGGACCATTTTCATGCAAAAGGAAAAATTTTCCAAGTTGGCATATAGCTTGTGCTGACACAGAGTACTCAAAACCCGTTGAATATGTTGCATGTGCTCCTCCCAAGTTCTGCTGAAGATGAGGATGTCATCCAAATATACCACCACAAAATAGTTGGTGAAGGGTCTCAATACATCATCCATCAACCTCATGAAAGTGGTTGGTGCATTTGTTAGGCCAAATGGTATGACCAACCATTCGAAGAGACCTTCTTTAGATTTGAAAGTTGTCTTCCAAACATCAGTTGGTTCGATGGGAACCTGGTGGTAGTTAGAATTTAGGTGAATCTTGTTGAAGAAATTTGCCCCCTTGATTTGGTCAAGAAGTTTATCAATCCTTGGAATTAGGTACCGATTTCTGACTGTGATTTTGTTTAATGCATTGTAATCAATGAAGGGTCTCCATATCTTGTCCTTCTTCTGCACTAGTACAATCAGGCTTCCGCAAGGGGAGGAGTTGGGTCTGATGTGCCCCTTTTGAAGAATTTCTTGGATCTGATGCTCGCTTTTGTCATTTTCCATCATTGAGCGACGATATACTATTCCATTAGGCAGAGGTGCACTGAGGTTTATATCAATTCAATGCTTGACTTGGTAGTGCATCGGTACCCTAGTGGGTGAGGAAAAGATGTCTTTGTACTCTTCCACGATCCTGTCCACTTGCTTCTACTACAAGGAGAGGCTCTCTGTAGAGGCCACGAATGTAGCGGCGACCTTATGATTATTGTTAGCATCGATCACAAAAGAGATGAACTTCCTGTTCTATGAAATCACCTTACTACATTACTTAGTAGAGATTAAAGAAATAATGGCAGGCGAAGCTACCTCTTGTATCCTGTACAATTGTCTACCCAAAGTAATAATCACAATGTGAGGTCTAGACTCATACAAAACATGACACTTCCACAAATATGGTTGTCCTAAAATCACATCACAAAATTCAAGGGGAGAAACATCACATGATACATCATCTTTGAAAGGCTTGATGCCATAGGGAAAACGACATTGTTGGCTGACACGGAGATCTTTTCCTTGTTGAAGCCAGCAGTTGGGGTAGGGCTATGGGTGCGGTGTCATCGACAGGTCTAGCTGCTTGACGCCCTCTATTGAGATCAGGTTCTTCTGACTGCCACTATCGACAATGAAATGAAGCATAGCCCCCTTTACCCACATCCATGAGTGAAAGATTCGTTCCCCTTCCTTTGGTTCTTCTGGTTCACTTGGCTATAATTTGGTGGTAGTGACAGTGGCACTAAGTTCAGCATCGATAATTTGCTTCCCTCCTTTTGGATTGGATTCAGAATCATAATCAAACTCTGACTTGGAAGCCTTCAGCTCAGCCACAAGTGACTGCTTGGAGAGGAATTCTTGAGTTTTGTGCCAAGGGATTTTATGGTGTTCACACCATTTTCTCGTGTCCTTCTTCATTTTCTCATTGCCCTTCTTATGCTGTGGCTTGCACTGGTTGTCCTGGGAGTGGACATATTTTCTATGTCCCTTTTTGTGTGGGTTGGGGTTGCTTTTTCCCTACTTCGGTTATGAGGAGTTTGCAGATCCAAACTCTCGCCTCTTCTGCTTAATTTTATGCTCGATCTTGACAACATATCTATAATTTGTACTCAATGAGGCGATGTCCATAAACTCCATTTCTGTTTGAATGTATCCATGCAAACAACCATGGTATTTGAGCACCATATGTCGCTCAGAGTCTTTGATACCTAAATTGGTGCGCAGGGTATGGAAAATATTGGTGAAATCTGGTACTGTCTGGTCCCTTTCTTGACGCAGGGTGGTCCATCTGGTCTATTGGTCCTCGTAGCTTCCAACAGGGTAGTATTGTTCTTTAATGGAATCCTGAAAGGAATCCCATGTAGGGGAAACCACAAATATTGCAGATTCCTTTATGGCCCTTTTCTTAGAGTAAGTGTCCCACCAGTCCTTAACATGGGGGATGGCCTTGAGGAGTGCAAAAGTAATATTTTCCCTATCGAAAAAATTGTGGACCGAAAAATACCCTTCGAGAAGATTCAACCATTTATCTACAACATCTGCATCTATTAGTCCTTCAAATAATGGAATATCAAAATTTGTGTGTACCTTGAAGGGGGTTGCATGGCCGCTTGATGAAGATGCTTCTCTTGTGGGCAACCACTGAAGGAATTGCGCAAAGTTGTCCACCATTCTGTTCCTTTGACGCGCAAGGGATTCCTCGAGCAACATTTTAAAAGGATCTCGTGCTCCATCATCTTTATTTTCATCTCCCATGGGTTTCTTTTGTGCTCGGTGCTATCGATATTACAACGACTTGATTGGTTCAAGTCCCAACTTCTTGTACCCAAGTCTTGTCGAGGACATGCACGAAGAAAAATAAATGAAGAGAAAACCGCTCTGATACCACTGATCTGGATTTAGGAGTGGAATGAACTGATTAACAGACTGAATACAATAAACACAGAGATATGAAGAACAACACAGATATCCAATGAACAATATCTTCTATTAAATAAATAAAATAGGTTGAAACTGTAAAACTACAGAACTGAAACACTTGCTCGAATGGTGGTAGCTATCTCTAAGAAGAGATGTAGCTGCTACCTGCATTTGTCTGAGAAAAATTATTAAAATGAGGCTCCAGAGGCCTTTTTAATATTACTCATGAATTCCAAAACCCTAGACATCCAAAAATCTAACCCTAGGAGATGAAATGCCAAAAGTTATGTAGGCCCCTATGGGTAAGTTGGTACCTCAACTTCCCAGGGTCGTAACTTTTGCATACGACCTTCGTTTTAGGCATGTGATAGCTCGTTGGAAAGGTATTTTAGAAAAATACACATTGCATCATCAAACTCTGACTTTGTTTATAGTTTTATTGTGATGAGCCAAAAAAAAAAAAAACATTTTTTAGGGCCCTAAAATGGTCCTAGAAGTACATCAAGATGTGCTGACATGAAAACATAGAAAATAATCCAATTTGATTAGGTAGGAGGCCACCAGTATCCACCTAGAATATGTGTAGGGCTTCAGATATCCCTGGAAGTGTAGAACCAACAATTACAAAGAAGTGCAGAAGAACGTGTTGAACTGAAAACTATCAAGAGGAGCTAGTTGGAACAGGTGGGTGGCCACCAATATCCACCTGGATCATGTGGATTATAAGTCATTCCCCATTCATTATATTCATTATTGGGTAGTACGAATCCAAAAAAAAATTAAATCTATATGTCTTTCCCATTGCCATTTGGATTAACGAAGCTGAATTTTCCATTCAGATTAATGAGGTTGAATTTTCATGTGATAGTAGGCTGCCAAGCTTACATAAAATGGATCTCTTAACTTATCATTGCGAAAATATGACATATGCATATTATGAATGGACTAATCAGTAAATTAAAAATTGTAAACGTTGAACAATGATTTTTACCTTAACTATAGTGTAGTTTTGCTCGACAATCGCAACTCGTTAGTCCCTGTCACAGTATGTCTCACACTCTCTTGAATCTAAAGCCACCTTTCCATGAAATAAATTGTGTATCATTGATGAGAGGGGATCTGTTTATTGGGAATTTTCGAAAGATTTTTAGGCTTTAGTGTGGGAAAAAATTGATGATTGTTGATTTTTCAATCTGTGGGTGCTCCTTGTTTTATAGGGATATTGTACAAGTACCCAGATTCTGAAACTCGTCCCCATGCTCATGTTTTTTTCATATTAGTAGCTCCCAAATAGTTCCCAAGCTTCCGGAACTGTTGGACCATTATTTGAAACGTTTTGTTCCAGCTCCTAAGCTCCCTAAAACGCAGGAACGTGCAGAACGTACTTTCTAAAGGTTGGGAGCGGTTCGCGTGTAACATTGATAAAAAAATAATAACAGTGACCATATATATACAATGATCATAGAGTGATCAAATAAAAGCACAAAAAAATGATTTATGCAACCTCCAGGATACTCGAGTAGATAACGTCAAATAAACATAAATTAAGCTTAAATAAAAGGCAGATATGTATATTGAGAAAAAAAAACCATTATAATCTTTCTTGATGATAGAATTTCCTCGAGAAAGAACGACCCCATTCTTAAATGGACCATCCACAACTAAGTTACATTCCTTGGAAATGTGATGGAAATAGATGGCATTAAAGCCAACCACAATGCCCTGAATCTTGTCCAACAGAGGTTGTTACAATTTTTGCATACGATATTGTTTTTTCTCAACCATTTAATTATCAATAATGAATCACCAAATATTTGTAATTTTGTTAAACCTCATTATGCTGCTAAAGTGAGGGTCAATTTTGGCACCATTAATTATGCATAGGTTGTTGGAAAGTTGGTTGTCATTGATGTCAACCCTTGGAGTGTTCGAGATACCCCGGAGTTGTGATCAAGATTGATGGTGAGTCAGTTGTCATTGATTTCAACAAGAGTGGTTGATGTCAACAGATGTGATGGGTGTGTTTGATGAAGTCTACACAAAGTCGAGGAGGTGTGGTCATGAGACTCGAAGTTGTTTGAGGAATAAGGACATGAAGGAAAGTGCAAATACAAGTACCACGCTCATAGATGGATAATCCTCGATGTGTTTTTCTTGGTGATAGGTGGTACGCCATCTGGTTCTTCATGGTTAGGGAGATATATTGGAAGCCCTGAAGAATGGTCAAGAAGCCCCTAATTGGTTACAAGTCAATAGTGAAAGGGTAAATTTGTTGCAACAAGAAAGTTCAAGAATCCCTAAGATTAAGGAGAGAAGTTACTAGGAAAAAGTATAAATACACCTCAAGGAGTATCTCATAAGGACACACACACATTAATTGAATATCTATCTTATGAGAATATTTTGTTCTATTGGTGAATTTGAGGTCGAGTCTGGGGCAGCAGAGAAAGTGTGCAAGAAGAGCGAAAGTTTCAGAACTATAGGGAGGAAAGGTTTTTTTGTAACCCTAATTTAGCAGGCCCTCACGGGTCAGCTTGAGGGTGTCATGTGAGGAACCCCCGCGGGTTTCATAGTGCTCGTCATGCGAGGCCCCATGAGGACAAGATAGAAGTAAAGGAAGATGCTAGTGTTAGGTTGTTGAGGACTAAGGTAAAGCTATAGGTATGTGTATCAAGATCAGAAGCACCAGGTCAATTACATATGTAAAGGTATGTTATTCTATGTGTTATGAGGTTGCATCTTGGTGATATTGAAGAACATACTTAAGGGATATCTTTGTGAGCTTTGGCATATGCCTTGAGGCACATCTTGGATGTATGGTACATGTTGGTTGAGGTATATCTATTGAGGTACATTATATGTGCATATTGTCACATGATCTATACTTGAGGCACATGTTTGAGGTACATGGTCTATGGATGATTGGCATGTTGTTTGAGGTATATGATTGATGATATAGTGCATGGTTAGAGGCACTTGTTGGTGATCTTGGTACATGCTTTGGTACTTTGTTGACACACTTCATTGTTGATATATTATGGTACATGGTGTATGGGATGATTGAGACATGTCATGAGTGATATGGTATATGGTTGAGGCACATCTCATGGTACTTGGTTTATGGTACATGGTTGATGATATGCTACAAGTTTGATGCATGATATGGTACATGGATGATACATGGTATGGTACAGGTGTTGGTGCATTGTTGATGCACAGTTTGGTACAAATTTTGGTGCATGGTTGATGCACGTTTTGGTACATGTGTTGGTGCATAATTGATGCACAGTTTTCTATAAGTGTTGGTGCAAGGTTGATGCATGGTTTGATACAGGTTGTTGTACATGGTTGATGTACATGGCATGGTACAGGTTGTTGTACATGGTTTGGTGATGGTTTTTGTATCCATGTGAGTGGATTTGGTTGATGATGGTGACAGTGATAGTGATAGTGGGAGTGAAAGATACAATGATAGTGACAGCTACAGTGATAGTGACAGGGTTAGTGATAGTTTGGTTGATGTGACAGTGATAGTGACAAGTTAGTTTATGTGACAGTGGTAGTCACAGGTTGATGTGACAGTGACAGTGACAGTGGCAGTGATTGTGGTAGTGAAATTTGGTCTACACTTATATTTCAGGGCAGCAGAATGGGGCAAGGAAAGGGGGTTTTAGCCTCCTTCCAGTTGTTGTCGAAGAAAACATGGAGTTGGAGCTTCCTTCAGGTTGGAGCCTAAGAATCAGGGGGTTTTAGCCTCCTTCTGGTTGTAGCCATAGAACTCAGGGAGTTGGAGCTTCCTTCAGGTTGGAGCCTGAGAATCAGGGGGTTGTAACCTCCTTTTGGTTGGAGCCATAGAATTCAAGGAGTTGTAGCTTCCTTTAGGTTCGATCCTGTAGATAGGGGGTCATAGCCTCCTTCTAGTTGCAGCTGGAGAATTGGGAAGTTGGTGCTTCCAATAAATGTATTCTTTGATATATAAGAAAGCATTATGTGGTTTTATCACGTTTGGGTTTCCACGTAAATTCTGGTGTACTGTGTATTTGATGTGATGTTGTTGATGTGATGTTGCTTATGGTTATATGCTCACGATATATTGAATGTAATCATAGATGATACATTTAAGATATAATTTTGATGAGATTGAAGTTTATATATTGTGGTTAAAAGTGGTAAAAGTGTGCATATTGATTCACCCCCCCTCTTAGTATTCCAACAATTGGTATCATAGCGGGTTCCTTTAATAAACATTTTAACCACTGGAAGGAATATCATGGATTACGCTATGTTTGGGGTACCACATTTTGATGGTCAGAATGGTCAGAGATTTGAAATGTGGAGTATCGTGATGAAAACGTTTTTAAGGGTATGATGTCTAGCAATCAGTTGTTACAGGATATACCGCTACTAATAAACCAAAGACTGCATCCAAGAAGGAATTGAAAAGAATCAACAAAATAGCAATGGATTTCATCTTGGAAGGATTACCTGATTCAGTAAAAGAGAAAGTGGGAAAATGTTCATCAACCAAAGAATTTTGGGAAAGGTTACAAAATATCTATTTAAATAAATCTCATCCCATCACAGGGCCAAAGAAAATTGATCAGAACAAAGAATATATTAAATCTGAACAAGAAGAAAGATGCTCATCATGTCAAACATATTCAGAAGAGGAAGATTGTGAAGAAGGCATAGTAGAGCTTGAAGAAGAATTAATCAGTGCTTTAGATGAATTGATGAAAGAAAGGAAGAAAAAAAAGTCTCTTGAAGAACAATTGTTCAAGAAGAATTCTCAAGAAAGTTACGAAGAATCCCAATAGGTCATCATGAATATAAAAGCTTAGCTAGAAGAAGCCAAAAGGATAGAAGAAACATACAAAATTCAGACGGAAGAGAAGCAGTGTTTGGAATCCGAAATAGCAATAGAAAGAAAGGAAGCATAAAAGAGAGAGAATATTTTGATAGATCATCTCAAGGAAAGATCTGAGGATTTAAACCATCTTGAAGCATAATTCAGTCAACAATAAAAAAGGCTTGAAGAAGAAATCATCTCCTTGAAAATCCAACTTGAAGAAGAAAAGAGAATGGAAGAATTCATGAAGATTCAGATGATGAAGAAAGAAGAAGAGGTTGAGAAGCTTGAAGAAGAAGTTGTCAAATTAAGAGTTAAAATTGTCAAGCTCGGCAAGAACGTTGAAGAGAGAGAAACATCCACATCATCGGAAAATAAATTTGAAGAGAAGCACTCCAGGTTTCCAGAAAAGAAAAATGAAGAAAAGTGAAAGAGTTATGCAAAAGTACTCAAAGGAAGGAATCATGGTCGATGAGAATCAAAGAAAAATGAGTATAATATAGACACATATTCAAGAATACCTTCCACATTCAAGTAGAAAATAAGCTTTAATAATGATGAAGGATCAACAGAAGAAAAGATCGTGATCAGCCAAGGCAAAAATTCAGAAGGACTACACCACAAAGAAGATCTTTCACTCCCAGGTATGTAAATTTATTTTATGGTCATTGTTTTATTTTTACTAACTTTGGACATAAAACTACAGATTGCAGGGTTTATGGAAGAAATGTTCAAGCAAGAAATGTTTATGTGGCTCCACATAACATTGAATGTTACATATGCCATAAATATGGACATATATTTCGTGATTGTAGAAGCATGATGGATAATTATATGAAAGAAAACATTGATATCAGATATAAGAAGATTTGGAAAAGAAAACAAGAACATATGAATGAAGGACACACAGAAGTCATATTCTTAGGATTTAAAATAGTACGAGATCGGGACAAATCTACAAGAACAAACGAAGATGTCAGATATAGGAAGGTTTGGAGAAGAAATGAAAAACAAGAAGAACATGTGAATGAAGACTAGGTCCCAGAAATCTTAGAATTTGCAGTAGTGCTAGAAATAAAAGAAGAGCGGGTGAATAAAGAACATGCACAAGAAATTGTACTCTCAAGAATTGTAGTGCAAGATCATAATGAATCCACAAGCAAAAAGGAACAAGTCAGAGTTCAAAGAGATGATGAGTCTCCAGACGAAGAGGAAGATTACTCCGCATTAGTGCGGATTCCTCCATTGTTCTGAGACATCCGGATTGCAGAATCTCAGTAAATATGAATGTTGAACAGGGGGAGTCAGTGCAGTAGCTACTACATATCATAGAACCATCCATCGAGCACTTTGAAGTGTTTACAAAGACATATTCAGAGTAGTCAGATAGCTAAAGTATAGAATGATAGATTGATCGATTCAGAAGTAGTGTTTCCATGCATATATCAAAGGAATATCATTGACACACTTTCCAATCAGCGATATAGTCATTGCAGGTTCAAGGATGTATTGCATATTAGTGGACATAATTGACTCAGTATAAGAAACAAGAACATGTGATTTAGTTAAAGCAAAGAAGCCTTCATAATAGTACAGTGACAAATGGGTCAGCATTGTGGAGAATTGAGTAGCAGAGTTATGGACAGTTTATGACATATGGAGAGAGATGTATTTATGAGATCATTGGAAGGTCTAGACAGATAAATGACAGAGCACATCTACAATTGGAATCATCAACATAACTTATATCATTAGAGGAACATTTTTAGCAATATGGCCATTGATGTTTAAACAGTGAACATGAGAGTCCATGAATATTTGAAGTCAAGAAATTTTGAATGCTTTTTATATATGTTAGAGAATTACAAGAGGAAGCACCAATGGACAAGAAGCACCAGAAGAGAGGAAAGGAATAGTATGCAGGAAGTCCCATATTGTTCTACATCTTGCAAAAAAGTCAAGGGAAGAGGAATCATTAGAGAAAGAGATCCATAAAGGAAGATCAATAGCATACAAACAGGGGGAGACATATCGATAGGGGGAGTTATCCTTTTTCCCATGATGTCAAAGGGAGAGAAAGAGAGATTCAAGTGCATGAAGTCATAAAAGCATTGTTTTGAAAAGGTATACTTTCAGGGGAAGTCACTCCTTGTTATTGATATCAAAAAGAGAAGAGGAACTTCGAAAGAAATATGAGGACAAAAACATGTGAAGAGAAAGAACATATGCATGAATATAGGGGGAGAATCCCCAAGGAGATATACCATTTTCCATTGATGTCAAAGGGGAAGAGAGAGAAACATTAATGTGGAGAAATGGTCATAAGGGGAGCACAAGTATTGGAGTATGAATGTTGTCATTAATGTTTGTGTTGTCATCAATGCCAAAGGGGGAGATTGTTGGACATTTGGTTTTCATTGATGTCAACCCTTGGAGGGTTTGAGATACCCCAGAATTATGATCGATATTGATGGTGAGTTAGTTTTCATTGATGTCAACAAGAGTGGTTGATGTTAGCAAAAGTGATGGGTGCATTTGATGAAGTCTACATGAATCCATGGAGGTGTGGTCATGAGATCTGAAGTTGTTTTAGGAATAAGGACATAAAGGACAGTGCAAATGCAGGCAACACACTCATATATGGATAGTCCTTATTGTGTCGTTTCCGGTGATAGGTGGTATGCCACGTGGTTCCTCGCGGTTAGGAAGATATGCCCTCCTGAAGTTGGAAGCCCTGGAGAATGGTCAAGAATCCCCTAATTGGTTACAAGTCATTAACAAAAGGGTAAACTTGTTGCAACAAGAAAGTTCAAGAAACCCTGAGATTAAGGAGAGTGTTAGAAAAACAGGATCGCGAAGCCATAAAATAAAACAAATGCAGAAAGAAAACACAGAAGATACACTACAATAGAGACACAGATATACGTGGTTCACCCAGTGCAGGTTGCGTCCACCGAAGAAATTGCCAGGTCCTTCCTTTATTATTATCGATCAAATGAAGGGATACAACCTACAACACACCCATTGTAACTTCTTCTTCTTTCTCTCACAGTCTCCTCACTCAGAATACAATATTCGCAATGATACATAACCGCAATACATTTCCCTCATAAAAGAGGGTTGCCTTCTAGGGAAAAAAACCATAACATAACTTCTATCGTCAAATCTGCGACCTTATAATGAATGGTCCAGATTTACTATGAAATTACAATATACACTTACAAAGAAATTATTCCTTCAGGGGCTTCACCCTTGAACCCCCGTTGGGGGATTGCTTTCCCCTAGACCCCCAACCGGGGGGGTGGACCCCCCGAACCCCGTAGAGTGGGTAACCTCCCTCTACACTCCCCCGCGTGGAGGAGTGTGCATTCTTCTGGGGTGTAAAGTCTTCATGGGGTATAAACATGGCTAAAAACAAAGACCGTTGAATCAGGAAGATAATCAGGCTCCACAACCAACAATATCCCACTTGGAGACTGATCTCAACAACTCCACCGATGTTGTATCTGCTGGACTATGATCCTTCTTGGACCTAGAAAATTTCTCATCTTCATATTCTTGCTTAAAGACCAACTGAAACTGAGCAGGAACTTAGTTTCTCCCTGATTACTCCCTTAGTTAACATGTCTGCAGGATTCTGGCTAGTGTGTATCTTTTCCAACTTCAAATGTCCATCTTCCAAGACGGGTCGTATGAAATGGTACCTGATCTATATATGCTTAGTCTTCGAATGGAAGTTTGAGTTCTTTGAAAGATGAATGGCACTCTCACTATCACAGTACAACATGTTATTCTCTTGCTTCTTTCCCAATACCTCTATAAACCTCTGTAACCAAATCATCTCTTTACTAGCCTCTGTAGCAGCAACATACTCTACCTCTGTTGTTGAAAGTGCAACAACCTTTTGCAGTTTCAAAATCCAACTTATTGTTGTTCCACCTAC
>JASDQU010735643.1:361705-392895 GCA_032191745.1 Picea mariana | reverse complement strand
TGAGGATCCACGTGACGTGCCACATACCACCGGAAAGAGAATGATGTATACTATCCATCCATGGGTATTGTATCTACATGTGCATTTTCCTTCATGTCCAAATAACTTCATCAATCTTGTGGTCCAAAACCCATGACTAGGGTTGACATCAATGACAACAACCAATCTTCCAACAGGAGGGACAGCATGTTCTGCTTCCAAAGGAGGCAGGAATAGGATTATATGCTCAAAGTGAAAAGCCCGAAGAAGCTAAGGCAGGATGCCAGGTATGCTTTAAATCACCAGGGGTTTTTGAGCATGTATGCTATGATTAGTGTTAGCCATTAAGAGCCATCAAGGTCAGCCTTTCTTCTTTCTGAGTCAACCGGACCAACAGCATTAATGTCGTTCGTTCTATTGAAACAGTTATTGCTTGTCCCAAGGGTGTTGTTCTCAGCCTTCTGAGTCTAGTCAAGATCCAGTACCTTGATGTTGTTGTGCTAAAGTCCCCGTCTGTTGCTAGGATCTCTTTCTTCTTCTTAATAATATTATATATTGATACATATCATATCAATATCACCAACCCGACTTGACAGGCTTAATGACCACTCAAGTCAAATGTTATCTATCCGCTCATCATGAGAGTCCGATACTGAGGACAATACACATTTGACCTTATGGATGGCAAAAAATAAGTTATCAGGAACAATACCCTCTTCCATAACTAACTGTCATCGCCTCGCAAAGCTTTATCTTTATCACAATCAACTGCATGGAGAAGTGTCAGAAAGCTTGGGCAGGTTACAGAGTTTGTCATACCTCTACCTTAGCAACAATATGCTTGAAGGCCATATACCCAAAGAGCTTGTCGGTAACTACAGTCTCACCGAAATTGATTTGTCGGATAACCGTTTCAATGGGGAAATACCATGGGAGTTGGGTAACTATAGCAGTATTGCATTGATTTCATTTAACCAAAATCAACTCACAGGATGCATACCCTCCTCCTTTGGATCATTGCAATGACTCTCTGTGCTTTATTTGAATCAGAATTCATTGTTGAGCAACATCCCTTCAGATCTCGGGAGATGCAGGCAGTTAACAGATTTAAAGTTACACCGAAATAAGATTGAGGGGTGCATTCCTCCAGAGTTGGGTGGTTTGCAGCATTTACAGACTTTGTTTTTGTCTGAAAATTCCCTTCAAGGCCCCATTCCTGCAGAGATTTTCAGATCAAGGAGTCATCTAGAGAAGCTTTATCTTTACAAAAACAGTCTCACGGGAGAAATACCTTCCGATATTTGCAATCTGAGACATCTGAAAGAATTTTTCATCTTCGACAACCAACTTTCTGGTCCAATTCCACTGGAATTTGACGTCATAAACAATCTCACGGGATTCAATGTAACTAGGAACCGCCTCACTGGAACAATACCTTCGACACTTTTCTCTTCTAACCAGTTGGAGCTTCTAGTGATGGTGAACAATTTGTTCGAAGGGGAAATTCCTGCGAAGATTGGGAACTGTCAGAGCTTGAGGCGATTGAGATTCGACCATAACCGTTTGACTAGTGTTATCCCTCTCTAGTTTCTGGGTTTGAATCTTCATATTGACTATCTGGATATGAAGGATAACAATATGCCTAAATATAATGACGGCTCTAGTTAGATGTTACACTGAATAAATAAAGCTTACAAAGGTACAACCACAGATCTCCACTCATTCCCAGGCTGCAAACACCTGAGTATTGCCGCCACCCATAGAGCTATCTCAGGTGAGACTTACGCAGTACACTCTGTGTGTTGGGTTTCCTTATGGTTTACCAGAGGGGTTGATAGTTTTAGAGGGATTTTGTTGGGAACTTGTTAAATCTGAACCTAGGTCAATCTATGACAGTAAGATAGGATCAGAGTAGATGAATGATAAAGTAGAAGAATAAAAATCCAATAGTACCTTAGTAGGCCTAGTTGTCGAGACCCATTAATTTTTTTTCTTTGCTTACTCCCTATGTTTCATTTTTAAGGGCGGGTGTTAGTGTTATGTTAGGATTATTTTCCAATTTTCTAATACAACCAACTATCGTTAGTTGTAAGCTTAGAAATCCTTAAGTGCATTATTGTGAAAACTATCCTTTGCTATCAGTGAATCTCTTCCATTATTATATATAGAAAACATTCTCTTATATTTTTCAAGGTAGATCTAAATGATAAATCTTCTCTCTAATAAAAGATTTATTTCTCTAGGATATGCTATTAATAAACTATATATATATATATATATATATAATGCATTCCATACATTGATATTTGATCCCCTTAAATTTACACATTTTCAATAGAGTTTATCATGGAACAATTAAAACGTTTCATTTCTTTTGTAATCTTGGCTAAAACTGGGTGAATATTTTTTTCCCAATTTTAATCAATTTATTATTCAAATTAAAGTTTGATAATCTAAATCAATTCAAAATCCATTAAACATTTTAAAATACTAAATAGAACTTTTAAAGTATAGAAATTATAAATTTGTGAATATTACAATTTCAAGCGTAAGTGGGACAAAATCCTCCCTAAAAGCTAGAAACCGTAAATGAGGCGATCTCATTGGAAATTAATTCACGTCGTTGTCAATTATGTGTTTAAACGTAATGTGAATTCCCACGTGATTCTAATTCACTGTGTTGGAGAAATCACTTGAAACTGTAATGTACATTTATGACCACGAGGAACCATTAAATTAATGAAGTAGAGAAATTACAGGTTCCATATTTTATGGTGTAGTTTAACTGTTTTATCTTTTTGCTTTTTTCTCGGGATATTTGTCTGATTTTTGGTGAGAAACTGTTGAATCTACAGATTATAGATTGGAGTAGTTATTTCTGATAATTTGAGTGTCATGTGGTTTTTTAGTGCACTGAATCCATTTTTGCATTTAGAAATACAATTTAAATAATATAAAATTCTGATTTAGTAAGATTTATGTGGCCAGATTCCAACAAAAAGATAAGTTGGGTTTCCTAAATTTATAGGAAGCGACAAGTTAGGAGCGACAATAATATATATCAAAATATAAATAATATAATATTAAATTTTAATATATATTAAAAAACTTAAATTAAATTTTATAAAATTTAAAATATGAAAAAAATTAATAATTTATAAACCTTGAAAGCAATGACACTTCAACCATAAATATTAAATAGTAAAGATAAATATTTATGCTTTTGAATTATTCAAAAGATTATATTTTTTTTTATTTTAGTTTAGGAAACAAAATCACTTAGGTCATATTGATATTGTAGTATTCTAGATATAAAATAGCAAGCATAACATAAATGTTTTAGCTAGAAATGGCAGAGAAACAATGTTATAACCAGAACAATACAAGAGTAATACCAGAATAACACCAGAAATAGCACTTTGATTATTGATAGCAATGTTCACTTGTCTCTTCAAGGGGACAACCTCCAACATAGCAGAGCTTTATTACAATAATATCCAAGACAAGATTTTTCATACCCTCTACTTCTATTTATACTAAATATATCTATCCAAAAGAACAATCTAGAGGAAGATCCTTATAGAAGAAGAAGTTTCTATTAGGTTTTCTTATATTTGACTTATTCTTCCTTATTGCTAGGCCTTATTAATATTGGCCTTTATTACATGGAATTATATTATTCTACCTACATGAGGAGTTAGGGAGGTTAGGTCCCTAACATGCCCTCCCCCTTGAAGAACAACCTTGTCCTCAAGGATTCAGATGAGGGAATTGTTGTAGAATGGTGGTCGGCTCCCATGTGGCATCTTTTGGAGGTGTATCTTTCCGTTGGACTAACACTTCATGGATGGTGCGTTGACAGAGACGACGCTCTCTCTAGGCCAAGATTGCTTATGGCTGCAACCATATGGAACCTTCTTCATCCAACTTAGGGAGACTAGTTTGAATTTGGCACTAAGTTCCAATCACCTTATTTATGCAGGAAACATGAAAACAGGATGGAGCTTCGACTGATTGGGTAGAGCTAACTGATAGGCCACCAATCTCACACTCTTGAGCATTGTATAAGGACCATAAAATTTGGGCGCAAGTTTCTGACAGTGTTGAGCTTTGAGTGAAGTATGCTTATAAGGTTGTAGTTGAAGAAATACATGGTCCCCTTCAACAAAATGGCGTTTGGAATGACCTTGATATACTTGTTTCTTCATGTGATTCTGAGCCATGACCAAACTGTCTTTAAAGGAACGAAGAATAGCCTCGTGGACTGTAAGATTTTTGTCAACCTCCTGAACCTTCGAGACCCCTGGCATATAGGAGAGAACTAATGGGGGATTTTGGCCATAGACTACTTCAAAAGGAGTCATGTGAGTAGTTGTATGGTAAGATGTGTTTTACCACCATTCAGCTAGGGGTAACCATTGAGCCCACTGATTTTTCTGCTCAAATGCAAAACACCTCAAATATGTTTCCAAACACTTATTGACAACTTCAGTCTAGCCATCCGTCTTGGGGTGATACGCAGTGCTAAGATGCAATTGGGTGCCCTGTAGCTTGAAAAATTCTTGCCAAAAATTGTTGGTGAAAGTGGGGTCTCTGTTATAGACAATAGAATTAGGCATGCCATGAAGCTTGAAGATATTATCCATGAAGATTTGAGCCATTGTCGCGGCTATGAATGGGTGTTGAAAAGCACAAAAATGAGCATATTTGGAGAGACAATCTACGACCACTATGATAACTGACTTATTTATCGATTTAGGTAAGCCTGCAATGAAATCCATAGAAATATCTCTCCAAATAGCAGGGGGAATCAGAAGCGGTTGGAGTGTGTCTGAAGCTTTAACAGTTTCTCCCTTGTTCTGTTGATAGACCTCACATTCAGCCACAAAGGTGTGGACGTCCTGTTTCATACCCTCCCATAAAAAAGAATGTTTGACTCATTCATAGGTTTTGGTAAACCCTGAATGCTCGGTTGTGGGTGAGGCATGAAGTTCATAAAGCACTGTGGATTTAAGTTGGGATTGCTTTCATAAATACAAACGGCCTTTGTAGTGAAGCTCTTCATTATGCCAAGAGTACCTTGGAGAAACTAAAGAATTGTGTTTCAATTGGTGGAGCAGGCTAGAAATTTTGGAGTCTCGCAACCATTCCTGATGAATAGCTTGGAGATAATCTAGTACAATGGAGAGGGAGAAAAGGGACCCGTCTTCTTCATATTTCCAGGAAAGAGCATCAGCCACTAAATTTTCCTTGCCCTTCTTGTAAATGATCTCATAATCATAACCAAATAGCTTGGTCACCCATTTTTGTTGCGTCGGGGATGAAATTTGTTGTTCCATGAAATACTTGAGACTTTGATGATCAGTTTTGAATTGGAATCATTGACCCAATAAATAAGGATGCCAGAGATATACAGCATGCATAATAGCTAACATTTATTTTTCATAAATGGATTGGCCCAAATGTCTCTCAGAAAGTTGTTTGCTGGTGAAGGCCAAGGGCCTACCATCTTGCATGAGGATGGCTCCAATTCCTTTCCCAGAAGCATCACATTCCAATACAAATGTCTTTGTGAAGTTTGGGAGGGCTAGGACAGGGGTCGAGCACATAGCATCTTTTAAGGCTTGGAAGGCATGATCTGCAGCTGAAGTCTAAGTGAAAGCATTATTTTTAAAAAGGGAAGTGAGAAGGGCTACAATCTTTCCATAATTCTAAACAAAATTTCTATAATAGCTTGTTAAACCCAGAAAACCACACAAGCTCTTAAGAGTTTTAGGGCGAGGCCAATCTTGCATAGATTCAATTTTCTGAGGATCCACTTGAACACCATCTTTGCTGACAATATGACCCAAGTATTCCACTTCTAAGGCACCAAAGGCACATTTATATTGTTTGAGAAAAATTTGGTGCTTAGAGAGTAGATGGAGAACTTGATTCACATGGGAGAGATGGGATGGCCAAGTTTTACTATAGATGAGAATATCATCAAAGAAAACTAAGAGAAAATAACGGAGAAAAGGATGGAAGACATGATTCATAAGACTTTGGAAAGTGGAAGGAGCATTACACAATCCAAAGGGCATTACCAAGAATTCATAATGACCCTCATGAGTGAGAAATGCAGTCTCGGGAATGTCTTCTTATTTCATATGGATCTGGTGGTAGCTAGAACATAGATCCAATTTGGTGAAGTACTGAGCACCACTCAATTCATCCAAGAGGTCATCAATGACAGGAATGGGGAATTTGTCTTTGATTATGAGTTTGTTGAGGGCACGAAAATCAGGACACATGCACCAAGTACCTTCTTTCTTGAGTACCATGACCATAGGGGAAGAATAGGGGCTAGTACTAGGACGGATAACACCGGCTTCTAGTAATTCCTTAACAATTTTATCAATTTCATTCTTCTGGGCAAAGGGATGATGATAAGGCCGAACATTGGGAGGAATATTGCTCGAGATGAGACGAATGGAATGATCATGGACTCCACGGGAAGGGGGAAGTTCTTTGGGAGTGGTAAAAACAACTTGGTGGCAGGAGAGGATAGAGTGGACGTTGGGATGCACAGAAGGTGTCTCAACAACATGAATAGAGTGGAGTTGGCTATAATTCCCTAATGACCTTTTTTGAGGAGCTTTTCCATGCGATGGGAACTGATGATCTCAGGGGAGCCTATTGTGATGCCTTGGAACTTTTATTTTTGTCCTTCCTATTGGAATTGCATGGTTAAGTTCTTAAAATCCATGAGAATGGGGCCTAGATTGCGTAACCATTCGGCACCAAGAACAATGTCACAACCACCCATGTCTATAGCAAACATATGAGATTTCGAGTGATAATGACCAATTTGGAGTCGCACATTTTCACATCATCCCTCACATTTCATGGAACCACCATTGGCAATCATGATTTGAAAGTTATTGACGGCACGGATGTAACAATTGATTTCTTGGGAAATGCAGCGATAAATAAAGTTATGGGTCCTACCACTATCCATAAGGATGATGAATTTCCTCTTTTTGATGTAACCAATTAATTTGAGAGTCTGGGGAGCAGAGAAGCCAGTGAGGGCATTAATGTAAATCACTGGGTCAACGTCTGGTGGATCAAAGGGTTGGGTGAGGTCAGAGGGCGGTGGTAGTTCCTCCACATGCGGGACAACAACATCTTCTTCATAAAGATCCTCAATCACAGCCATAAAAATCAATTTTTCCTTACACTTGTGCCCGGGAAAATATTTGTCATCACAATTCTAACAAAGACCCTTGAGTTGACCTTTATCCATTTCAGCCCTGGTTAATTTCTGGATCTTGAGGGGAGTTGTAGAAGGGGAAAAATTGGTGGGTTTAGGGCAAGGAGGAAAGGAGGGTTTGCGGGTCTGGGAGGATACAATCTGTTGGGATTCCTTGGCTCATTGAGTAGCTTCCAACCAAGTATGGGGGCGTGCCATGAGAACATGGGCACGAATTTCATATTTGAGGTCAGTGATACAGCATTCCCTAAATAAATCATCTAACATGCCCTCCGTTATGAAATCCAAGTGCTCAAATGCGGCAATAAAGTCTTCCATTATTCCAGACTGCTTTAACTTGGTCAAACGACCTAAGTGGTGGGTGTCAGAATCAAAGCGATCATAAAGTTCGGCCACAAACTGTGTCCAAGCAAGATACCCTTGGCATGCCTTTTTTTTTGCCATTTCCACCATTTCCATCGTTCGGGATCCAGATGTAGGACACCATAAAAAAGCTTGGCTAAATCATCAATAATGCCATGAAAAGATAAATAATGTTCCATTTGGGTGACTCAGCCTATAGGATCTGATCCATCAAATTTGTTCACCTCAATTCTGGGAGGGCGGAGATCTCGGGAAAAGTGGGTAGTATGAGGACCTTGGTAATGGGAAGATTCTTGGTCATCTTGATAAGATGGTTGTTCAGAAGAGGAAGGGTTATGTGAACAAAATAGGAAGTGTTCTTTGAGGTCTTTAAGGTGTAGGATGTGGGAACATTGTTCCTTGAGGATCTCAATATATTAATTGATTGAGCTAAGGTTGGCACTGATAGTCTTGATGTAAGACCTTGTTCTAGTGGGTGTCATCAATCAAGGCATTGAGTTCTTGGGCTTGTGTGGTAGTCATTTGTACAAATGAGCAGGCAATTGGTATAGGGGAAATAAAAAGGGTATGGAGGGGTGGGTGGGACCACAGAGAAGAATGTTTTCAAATGATAGGTACTACTACGATGAGGGAGAAAAGGGGGATCCAAAGGGATAGGAGCCAAATAAGGGTGTCAGAGATGGGTCGGGTCCACAAAAAAATTGTGTTAAAAATGATAGGTATCACTGGAATCGGGGTGAAGAGAGGAACCCAGTGGAATAGGTCCCAAATAAGTGTGTTGTCGAGACCACTATACTTTGTTTTTTACTCCTGCGGAGTTATACTCTAGCCTCAATAATACTGCAGTGACGAAATTCCCAAATGCTTAACAGGAATAAATGTCTAGTAATTTCGCAACCAGAATGCAGAAGGAATAGTTGCGTGGCAATATATCTTGTTTGTTATGTTTTTGTTTTTTTTTTTGTTTCTGTTCCCAGGGGTAGGATATTCAGGGTTTCTACAGACAAGGGTTTTCCCTGTGTTATATCTCTCTGATATATGTGTGGGGTCCAATAGTAGTAATTGGCCCAATATCTCAGGGCACCAACTAAGAGGCTAGATCGTGCCCTTAGTCGTACTACCCGACTACCGAGGTACTAGAGAGTATATTCCTGAGTGTTTTTCTCAGTGACACTATAACAGTCAGGCAGTCGATTGATTTATCTATGGAGGGCTTCATGAGATCTAGTTTGATCTGTATACAGTTGTTGTCCGATGCGCTACCACTCGAAGGGGTACCAACAGGGGTTACAAGGGTGGCCAACAGATGCGCGCTTAAGTACTACTTGTATTTCCTGCGTGTATGATTCCTCGACCGCAGGTTTATGCGTGTAACGACATATCTTTGTAGCTTTAAGACACCAGAATATGTCTCTACCCTGGAAAAAAAAATTAACCCACAATTTTCTGTTGAGGAAGGTGCTCTAATACCACTTGTAGTATTACAGATATAAAATAGCAAGCAGAACAAAAATATTTTAGCTATAAATGGTAGAGAAACAATGTTATAACCAGAACAATACCATAATAACACCAGAAAGAGCACTTTGATTACTGATAGCAATGTTCACTTGCCTCTTCGAGGGGGAAACCTTAAGCAGAGCAGATCTCTATTACAATAATATCCAAGACAAGATTTCCCATACCCTCTACTTCTATTTATACTAAATCTATCTATCCAAAAGAACAATCTAGAAGAAGATCCTTCTAGAAGCAGAAGCTTCTATTAGGTCTTCTTACATTTGACTTATTCTTCCTTATTGCTAAGCCTTATTAATATTGGCCTTTATTACATGGAATTATATTATTCTACTTACATGAGGGGTTAAGGAGGTTAGGTCCCTAACAGATTATCATATTGGTAAAATTTCCAAAGTAATAGATAGTTCAAAAATTACTAAAATTCCCAAAGTAATACATATTCCAAAAGCTGGAAAAATGATCAAAGTAAAGCATAGTCAAAAAATGCCTAAATACCAAGGCTCAAAATATATAATTAACAATGAAGGTTATCATAAAGTGTGATCTTCAACTGCAAGGATATCCATATAAGCTTGAGCTTCACTAAGCACTGCATCTCCATCATCACCATCGTCATCATCACCAAGATTAAATACAATGTCATTTAAGGGTATTCCAACCAAGCCTGCATTTGGTGAAGGATTATCCTCATCATCATCAATCTGAGTAGCATCTTCAGCATCCACATCCCATCATGTTGTTAGGCCTTCTAAATACTCAGGTATCTTCCTTGAACAAAGTTGAAGACTACTATGCACATAAACCAATTTATCTGCTCTATTTGAGGTAAGCCTATTCCTCTTAACAGAGTGGATGAAACTATAGGTGGACCAATTCATTTATACTGCAGAGGAACTAGCAACTTGAGATAGAAAGCGTGAGGCAAGTTGTCGAAGCTCTTGGACTTTCCCCCCATACATTCTCCACCATCCAATGGGATTCTTTTGTTCATAAATATTGATGTCCAGCTTTGCATCCCGGGTGAATGTAGGGAGGCTTAAGGTACCAAAATCAATCAATTGTGCTTGTATCACACTTACTTCATCATGAGTATACATCTTGCTTATGGCATCAAGAAATCCATTCTTTACCCATTCATCATCAATTGGTATAACTCTATTTGGTCTCTCCATATACCACTTTGGATTAATGGCATATGCAGCCACATGAAGAGAGGTATTGAATTCGAGCCATCTCTTGTCTATTATATTGTGGATTTCTTGGAAAAAATCTAAAGAGGGTGTTGGGCTCCAACCTACTGATGTAAATTAGAGTGCAATTGATTGTCAATCCGGTGTTTGTAAGACTTAGAGGCACATCCAAAATATATGGATTTAGAGATAACTTTTGTTCTTTCAGTGGAAATAAATCAAAAGCTAATCTAAGTGCTGAGTATGAAAGGAAATTCTAAGCTTCTTTACAGAAGGTGTATTCATAGATCTCTTACCATTAATCAACAATTAGAGTAGAAAAACATTCAACTAGTTTTAAGTATTCAAAACAGTGAGCATTCAAACTAAACTAGAAGCTTATAAATGTCTGAAAAGGCTAAACTCTTTTACAAGAGATACATTCTTTGTTTTCCCACATTCATCAGCCAGATAACTTGATCAAATAAAACACAACAGTTTTATCTACAGCATAATGTAAACTGAACTAAAGCTCATACCAAAATTTGCTTGAAAATAATGAAAAAGGAGAAGTGTACTAGCTTGGCAAAGGGGGCCCTCCAGTGCTTCACTTGTACACCTAAGTTGTCTCAGCTAAGAAGGAACTTCCAGCAGCATTCACATAATCATATCATAGTCATCATCAAGAACAAAACACAAAACTGATCTCAAGACTACCAATTCAAAGTTTTCTTCCTTAACATCCAGGATTGTCATACTAGTCCATGTCTTGGAGTATTTATACAAGAGTTTTGAAACTGAAAATGCTAAGAAACCTCCTAAAGATAATGATCAGATCCATAAAATATGCTAGGAAGGTCAACTACCCCCTTCAGATCCATAAAATATGAACAAATCCCAAGAAAATCTAAAATTGTCCATGATTTTATGCTAAAACAGGGTATTTTCTGCTGAAGTGGCCCTGTTTGACTAGCGTTGGCCGGACACTTGGAAAGCTCCTATCTTGAAGCTGATAGGTATTCATCTATCCTTGTACATCAATGATCATGACTTATGTCTCAGATTTCGCCCATCTATCCTGCAAGTACACGAACCTAGGAGCAATTACGGGATTTAGTCAAATCCTGTAATTTCTGATAAATTTTTAATTTTAATGCCAAAAATTCGAAAATTCAATTCTTAAGCTAAGGAATGATAAATGTACCTTGCATAAGATATTTTATGGAAAATGTGGAATAATATGAAGGCAAAATGGATGGTTTTGGAGGCAAAAGTGTAGTTTATGGAGTGGAAGGAAGCATAAAAATGTACTCAACAGAGGGGTTTCTCTGATGAATTATGTGCCTTGCCTTTCCCACCATGCTACCCATACATTCATAAATTTCCCCAAGAGTAGGGGAATTATAATCTGCATTCCTAATAAACTCCACAATTGAAGTTGTGAAAGAAACCACATATCTACACTCAGACCACCAATCTTCAACAACAAGCATATCTTTTATCTTCTTGGCTTGAGATGATTTAGACTGGGACCATGCATTCCATTCTTGAGAAACAACAGTGGCTTGTAAGGATGCATGCATCTCAATCATACGCTAAAGAAGAATAAAGTATGTGGCATATCTTGTTTCTGTAGGTTTTAAAAATTGATTCCTTGCTTCCATCATGTAGATTGCTAATGAAGCATGGTGGTTGCAAATGAACATGTGTGCATCTTTTGCATTTGAAATGAGTTTTGAAATCCAAGATATTTTCCCAATGTCTTTGAGTACATTTTTAAGGGCATGTACACAACGAGTCCAAAAGATATTCCAATATCGACTTTGGACCATCAATCTTACTGCTCTGCAAACAAGTGATGCATCTATGATTACATGTACTACATTTGAAAGACCAAACTCATCAATTGCATCCTTCAATACCTCAAACATGAAAGTAGCATCCTAAAGTTTTCCACTGCAGTCAATTTCTCTTAAAAACAAGGTCATGTTGAAGATGTGATAATAATATTCAACAATTGCCTTTGTTGAATGTCTATCCAACCATCCATGACTATTGAACACCCTATAAGAATCCAAGATTGTTTCAGGTCCCCCATAATCCCTTGCATTCTTGTCACCCCCTTATCCAACAATGATGTCCTCCTTTTGTTGTAACATGGGGGTGTATATCTTGGCCCAGAGGCTATGATTTTTCTCACTATTTCTTTTTAATATGGTGAACAAGTGGCATTATGTGAAATTCCATTTGCCATAAAAAAAAATCAGCTACAACATCATCAGCCTCATCCCTATGCACCACATTGTACATTTTACGAATTTGTTCAGTAGCAACACTAGTAGAACTCTTACTCCTTACAGAAGTATACCCCTCCTCACAGTCAATTTGGTTTAGTTGACTTTGATTCACAAAATCTCATGTATCATGGGAGGATGATACAACTCTAGGTACCTTAAAAGGACGTGAATTGTCCACATATGTTTCACTAACACCTAAGAAACTCATGTGAAGCTTGGTTAACTCCATCCTTTTTTCAAGATCACATGTGCAACCTTTAACCCCTTCACCAGATATGGACAAAATATGATGCCACACTCTAGTGTAGCTTCCCTAGGGTTGCACAATAGATACATGGTTTCACAATGTGCACATCCATTCTTCACAACCACCACTATTATTTTTCTTGTTTTTAGTGATTTTTTTCACATACATTAACAACGGTTTCTTGGAGTTTGTGCTTTGTTGGACTTGGTTTTGGCTTGAAATTGGAATTGGAGTAGAACTTGTGTCGTGCCCCCTAGATTGTGGACTCCAAGTCTCCATGATTTCCTTGGTGATTAATACACAACATACAATTGTACATTAAAAACATGAAACAATATGACACAAAATATGAAAATTATTATTAATAATTGAAATTTGTGTCTTTAAAGTTTTAACTTTAAAACTTTAAAACTTAGAAATTAGAATCCTTTTAAATTTCCAAAAAAAAGTCTTTAAAGTTTAAACTTGTATACTTTAATTTCAATTGTTATGCAAATGATGTTTTTTAAGAAAAAAATGCTAACTTACAACTCTTTGAAATGGTCTTAAAGGAATCTGCCAATAGATTTACCGGATGAGTAAAAGTCTCCCCAATAGGGATGTACTCTACCTCTCATGCCTCTCCTTCTACCTTAATCATGATAATGACTGAATTTTTTTTCAAAATGGGCCAAGAGGATCCCTTCTAATCTTATTGAAAGGTGTTCAATCTTAAGAATCCTTATAAAAGCATCGCTTCATTCCCTCCACACTTTGACAATTTGTTTTGAGTGCATGATCACTATCCACTTGTATAAAGTGGAGAATCCTTAGAAAAACATTGTGGTCAGATTCCCTCAAAACTTTTAATCTTGGTTTTAAGTGCATTATTATTATCTACTTCTCTAAAGCAAAGAATGAAATTATGACCAGACTTTCTAACCAAAGTTATACCCAAAATTTTACTAACCATTATAATATGGGAAGGATTTGCATGTTAAGTTTTCATTGATACTATATATAGTATATACATTCTAATTTAAGATACCATCCAAAGAAGCAATGGAATGTGCTCAAGTAGCAAAATATTAACCAAACTTAACAGACACAATATCCATGTGCTCACAGTTAGTATATATCGATTTTAAATTAAATTGGGTAGGACTTAAGACTTTCATTATCGTTATTAGCATGCATAACTTGGCAGCAAAAATCCATCCCCGTAATAGAAGATCCATATGGTGGGTGTTATAGAAAGATTTGCCTCACCCTATGCAATCTTGCACAGAGGGTCGTATTCCATTTCCCTATGCAGACTTATCTTCCATGTTTATAAAATCCAGAGCCAAAAATAAAAAAAATTCCACATATATGCATCTTGCACACTATACAGCATGTGTATACGCAGGCTGCTACACTACATCCCACATACATCGTGATTTGTGCCAAAAAATGAAAATTAATGTCAGGTTTCCATGTCATGACAAGAGATATATGATCCTTGGCCTTCCATATACTGGAAACATTTTGACTCGGCCCTTCAGTTCCATTTTGAAGGCTATAAATGGGCCAATTCCGAGCTATGGAAAGAGGAGAAAGAATTCAACTTTTAAAGGAAAGTTACTCTGGAGAAATTATTTACTTCATATTCAGCTGACACCCCTCTTCCTTTAGAGGTTGATGCATCCCTTGACCTTGTTGTCTCACATCTTGTTCAACCAGCAGTCGTGTCAATGCAATATTCGACCAATACCACTCATATTTTTGGGGGTGATGCATCTCTTGACCTTGTTGTCTTGCATCCTATTCAACCAATGGTTGAAGAAGTGGTTGTGTCGATGCAATCTTCGGTCGATCCCACTCTTCTCTTGGATAGTGACAAGCCTAAGGAAGTGACATTGTCGATGCAATCTTCGGTAAATCCCACTCTTCTTTTGAAGGTTGACGCGTCCTTCGACCATGTCCTTAGCATTTCTAGTTCTATACCTTCTTCACTAGGGAGCATTCCACTCTCTTCGAGTATGCTCCCTCCAAGTCCTAGGGTGGTTTCATTTGATTGGAATAATCTTGTAGAGACTTGGCTTCCTTCTTCTACACCCTTACAGATAAGGCAAATTCTTTGATATATTGTAGATAAGGTAACCTCTGCAAGTATTTTATCCTCCTCGACTTGGAAAGCTTTGGGTTTTCCCAAGCTTGTGTCATCTCTTCGTGAGATACTGACATTTCACAGAAGTCCAGCACGGGAGCCTTGGCCTCCCCCATTACATGCTTCTTAGAAAAGAATCCACGTGTCTGAGTTAAGCTCTTTTCCGACTCATTTAAAAAGCGAAAATATGTTGAGTGATTTGTCCCTTTCACACTCGTTAATTGGACTTGAAAGGTCGTGAGTCTTAGTTAAGCTCTTTTCCGACTCATTTTCAAAAAGAGAAAAGATTGTCGAGTGAACTTGTCTCTTTCACACTCATAAATTAGATTAGAAAGGGCATCTATTTGGCACAACTTTATCCCTTTTTCACACCAAGTAGACTAAATTTCATGAAAAAGGACATTTTTTGGCGTTAAGTTGTGATTGCATCTCATTCCCTTGCTTGCAGTATTGAGCCTATAGTCGGTTCTCGCTTTGCGTTATAAACCATTTGCCTCAGCAGTTTTTGCATCCTCAACCAAGCAGAGCTTTGTTTATACCCTTCGCAATTTGACACCCTATACCCAGGAGGGAATACTCCCCTGAGTGTCCATCTCCTGTATGCATCTCCTTGCATTGAGCATAGGTATGTTCCACTGCTGGAACTATTTTTTCTTACTTGCGACACTCGTTTCCTCCTCTGTATCATAACATTCATTTGTCTATGAAAAAACAAAAAAATATGGGCGGGAAGGGAGTATTATCTTATATCGACAGTAGTCGTGTCGCCTTTGAACATAGCACAAAGTTATTGAGTCCATTCATCATCATAATTTTGGGATTAGCATGGCCTTAGGAAGCTGAGCTCGTTACAGAGTCTTCTCTATCGACTGGTTACTCTTCCAATCCCTATAGAGAATTTCATTGATGCCTCCTACATCTCATGGTTTCATCATTGGTTCTATGTTGTCGGAGTCCTCCATATGTCTCATGCTCTTGTTCAAAGGAAGTCTATCAACCTGTGTCGGTCACTTCTCAGAAATCTTGACTTTGCATGTCGGTCATACCCTTAGTTTGTCTCAGAGTCACATGATATTGTAGTCCTATCGTGCACCCTAGTCCTACTTTCATCATTGGTAGGTAACCTTGAACCCAGTGGGAGACATTTAATCGTTGTTCGTTGACTGGGTGGTTTCCCTTGTGTTTGATGGAAAGACATATATTCACACACTAGGATTCATGCAGTGTCTTGGATGTCGTTAGCCTTATTGGTGGTTTCCTCGCCTTTGTCGGCAGTTTTCATCATTGGTTGCTATTCAGAGGGTCTTTTTCGTGTACCGCTTGCACTTGGCACACACGAAAGATGCACATGGTCGTTGGTTCGTGAACATGTTCTTCGTCCGATTTCCACCAAATCATGAAGCTCATGCTTTGTATCTCATGCTGACTGATGAGAGATGCCTTAATTCTCTCCTTTGAGCAGGTCTCTTTCCATCAACTTTAGCCCATTTATTCTGGAAACAGGACCTAGAGTCTTATGAGTACCTTGAGACTTGCAGTCATCAGTGGCAGGCTCTCTCGCCATCGACAGTTGGGAATACATCAATGTCTCATGATCGATGGATTCTTCGGGTGTTCGACAACAACTCCTTTATTCACACTTGTAAGAATGTACTTGGTGCCTTGATACCTACTTTCATTATCGGTAGGTTCTCTCACATTTGTTAACAGTATACATCAATGACTGGTAATCAAACGATGTCTCATTGTGTTCGACCTCAACTCCTTTATTCACATGATGTAGACTTGAACCCTTGGCAGATTGCGTAGAAGACTTGAAGACATCACTATGTGGCCATATGTGGAAACATATTTATATAAATTGTCATCTAATATCTTTCAAACAAATACAAAATTAACAACTACATGACATCTCTCCAGACAAACAATGGATTAGAGTTTGGATGCAAAAGATATTGAATATAACATTTCAAAAACAAATACAAAACTAACAACTACATGACATCTCTCCAGACAAACAATGGACTAGAATTTGGATGCAAAAGATATTGAATATAACATTTCAAAATTCTTATTTAAAGGATAATTCCAAATGTCCATTAAGAAATATTTCCGCATTTTATGCAAGATTTATGAAATTAAAGAATTTTTTTTCCTTTACGATAGTTTATTTTATATTAAAAACTTCATCGTTCTCACGTATCAAAATATTAACCCAACAACAAGCAACAGACACAATAACTATGTGCTAAGAGTTAGTATGTATCAGTCAACTTGGCAACAGACATTCATCCCTGTAATAAAAAATCTGGTGATCCGGATTTAGGAGCGGAATGAACTGATTAACAGACTAAATACAATAAAAATAGAGATATGAAAAACAAAACAGATATACAGTGAACAATATCTTCCATCAAATAAATGAAATAGGCTGAAACAGATATACACTTGCTCGAATGGTGGTAGTTATCTCTGAGAAGAGATGTGGCTGCTATGCGCATTCGTCTGAGCAGAATGATTACAATGAGGCTCAAGAGGCCTTTTTAATATTACTCATGAATTCCAAAACCCTAGACATCCAAAATCCTAACCCTAGGAGATGAAACACCAAAAGTTATGTGGGCCCCTATGGGTAAGTTGGTACCTCAACTTCCCGGGGTCGTAAATTTTGCATACGACCTCTTCTTTAGGCGCGTGATGGCCCGTTGGAAAGTTATTTTAGAGAACTACACATTACGTCGTCAAACTCTGACTTCATCTACAGTTTAACTGTGGCGAGCCAAAAAAACATTGTTTAGGGCCCCAAAATGCCCCTAGAAGTACAACAAGATGTGTTGACATGAAAACATACAAAATAAACCAGTTGGATTAGATGGGAGGCTACTGGTATCCACCTGGAAGATGTGTAGGGATTAAGACATCCCCAGAAGTGTAGAAACCACAATTACAAAGAAGTACAAAAGAACGTGTTGAACTAAAAATTGTTAAGAGGAGCCAGTTGGAATAGGTGGGTGGCCACCAATATCCACCTGGATCAGTCCTCCCCACTTAGGAAGCAATGGTCTCCATTGCGTTGAGTTTCCCCATCAAGTGAGGAAACTTATACTGAATTTGGCCTCGGGTGATCCACTTTCCTTGGTGGATGAACTGCCTTTCCTTGACAACCCGATAAAGCTGGGTTTTCTGTTAGCGAGTGCCCTTGACCTGTGTGTCCACTATTGGATCAGTGGATGCATGTTCAATGTAGTCATGATTGAGCTTTGTTGGTGTCATTTGCTCTGTGATCTCTGAGGTTTCCAATAATGGTGGAAAATATGGTTGAAGGAGGTCTACATTGAACACTTGGTTCAAGCCAAAGAAGGGTGGAGTGTTGAGCTCAAAATCATTGCCACCCATAGCCTTGGTGATGGTGTAATGCCCATAGCGAAGTGCACAGAGCTTCCGATGGGGCCATGTAAGACGCTCCTTCTACAAATGTAACCAGACATTGTCTCCAACCTAAAATTGGTGCGGTACCCTGTGTTGATCATGGTGCCGCTTGTACTTGGCATTGGCTTTCTGCAAAATCTCATGGACCTTTTAGCGGATGTGTTGAATCCGCTCAATGAATTTGGTGGCTTTGTCGGTCTCAAACTGAACATGGGAAGATTCTTTCAGTGTGGTTTCCAGAGGTAGTGCAACATCAATGGGACCCAAGGATTGGAATTCCAATCCCACCTGAAATGGGCTATGGTCGATGGAGCTATGGAGAGCCATGTTGTAACTGTGTTGAAAATAGGGGAAACTTTCATCCCATGTACATGGATGCTTAGATTTGTACATGCGCAGGATGTGCACAATAATCCGATTGATGACTTATGTTTGGTCGTCTGTTTTGGGATGGAAATCAGTGGATTTAGTGAGCTTGGTGTCCAACAATGACTAGAGACTCAAACAAAATGTGTTGAGGAACCTACTATCTCGGTCGAAGATGATGGTTTGTGGTATCCCAAAATGGACCCACACTCATTCAAAGAAGAGCTTGGCAGTATACGTCATTGTGATGTTCTTCTTGTAGGCTGTGAGGATGTTCATCTTCAAAAATCAATCAACGACCACAAATACACAATCATTGCGTTGCTTGGTGGACGGGAGGCCAGACATGTAATCCATCGAGATGGATTCCCAAGGCTTCTTGGAGCTACGAAGAGGGGTGTATAAGCCTTGCTTCTTGATGGTTGGCTTGGAAATGGCACAGGCAGTGAAAGATTTGATATACTTGATGACATCCTGTCGAAGTTTTGGCCAATAAAAATATTTCTGGAGATTGGCCACAATTTTCTCCACTTCAAAATGTCCTACCATCTGACTGTATTGGGATTCCCAAATTATCTTTGCACGCTTGCTTGCAAGAACACAGACATGGCCCAGATGGCATAACAAATCATCCTGAATGTTAAAATCAGTGACAGTCGTGCTTGTACCCAAGAGTTGATAGGTGGTGGTGAAGTCTGGATCTTGTTGATAAAGTTGGGGCCACTCATATGCCTCATGTCCACAGGAATGGAGCATAGTGGTGAGTACAGCCATGGGAGGTCGACTGAGGTAGTCAGCGACACGATTTGTGCTCCCTATATTATACTAATGTTGAGATGGAACTGTTGCAGGTAGGTGGACCACTTATGATGGTGGTCATTCTACAACATCCCCTATGTTTGTATGAACTACAGAGGCTTATGATAAATGTGGATGATCGTCTCCTTTCCCAGAATGTAATATTTCCATTGACGACCGGCTTGTACAATGGAATACATTTCCTTGTCATAGGTGGGGTATTTTCAGAAAATATCTGAGAGTGTCTCACTATGGTATATATGCCACCGAATGACCATGTTGAGTGAGGACTGCACCTACAGCATAGTTAAATGCATCATTCTCAATCTCAAATGGTTGTTGCAGATCAGAAAAGGAGAGTATTGGAGTTGAGCACAAGTTATGCTTCAGATCATCAAATGCTCGTTGGTGTTCCTTCCCCTAAACGAACTTTGCCATGCCACCACCCTTGGTCATGTGGCCAAAGGCCCATGTAATATGGGATAATCCCAACATGAACCATTGGTATAAGTTGGCCAGTCCAAAGAAGATTCAAAGCTCGGTTAGTGTGGTCGGGGATAGCCAGTCACAGATGACTTGGATCTTAGAAGGATCAACATGTATCCCATGCTCATCAACAATATAGCCCAATTATTGGACCATGTTCATGCAAAAGGAAAAAATTTCCAAGTTGGCATATAGCTTGTGCTACAACAGAGTGCTCAAAACCTGTTGAATATGTTGCATGTGCTCCTCCCAAGTTCTGATGAAGATGAGGATGTCATCCAAATATACCACCACAAAACAGTTGGTGAAGGGTCTCAATACATCATCCATCAACCTCATGAAAGTGGTTGGTGCATTTGTTAGGCCAAATGGTATGGCCAACCATTCGAAGAGACCTTCTTTAGATTTGAAAGTTGTCTTCCAAACATCAGTTGGTTCGATGGGAACCTGGTGGTAGCCAGAATTTAGGTCAATCTTGCTAAAGAAATTTTCCCCCTTGATTTGGTCAAGAAGGTCATCAATCCTTGGAATTAGGTACCGATTTCTGACTGTGATTTTGTTTAATGCACTGTAATCAATGAAGACTTTCCATATCTTGTCCTTCTTCTGCACCAATACAAGCGGGCTTCAGCAAGGGGAGGATTTGGGTCTGATGTGCCCCTTTTGAAGAAGTTCTTGGATCTGACGCTTGATTTTGTCATTTTCCATCAATGGGCGATGATGTACTAGTCCATTAGGCAGAGGTGCACTGGGGTTTAGATCAATTTAATGCTTGACTTGGTAGTGCATTAGTACCCTAGTGGGTGAGGAAAAGATGTCTTTGTACTCTTCCACGATCTTATACACTTGCTTCTGCTACAAAGAGAGGCTCTGTGTAGAGGCCACGGATGTGGCGGAGACCTTATGATTATTGTTAGCATGGATCACAAAGGAGACGAACTTTTGGGTCTATGAAATCACCTTATTGCATTATTTAGCAGAGATTAAAGAAATAGTGGTAGGCGAAGCTACCTCTTGTATCATGTACAATTGTCTACCCAAAGTAATAATAACAATGCAAGGTCTAGACTCATACAAAACATGACACTTCCACAAATATGGTTGTCCTAAAATCACATCACAAACTTCAAGGGGAGAAACATCACATGATACATCATCTTTGAAAGGCTTGATGCCATAGGGCAAACGACATTGTTGGTTGACACGGAGATCTTTTCCTTGTTGAAGCCAGCAGATGGGGTAAGGCTATGGGTGCGGTGTCATCGATAGGTCTAGTTGATTGACAACCTCTATTGAGATCAATTTCTCTGACTACCGCTATCAACAATGAAATGAATCAGAGCCCCCTTTACCCACATCCATGAGTGAAAGAGTCATTCCCCTTCCTTTGGTTCTTCTAGTTCACTTGGCTGGAATTTGGTGGTAGTGACAGTGGCACTAATTTCAGCATCGATAATTTGCTTCCCTCCTTCTAGATATGATTCGGAATCAGAATCGAACTCTGACTCAGAAGCCTTCAGCTCAGCCACGAGTGACTGCTTGGAGAGGAATTCTTGAGTTTTGTGCCAAGGGATTTTATGGTGTTCACACCATTTTCTCGTGTCCTTCTTCATTTTCTCATTATTGTTCTTATGTTGTGGCTTGGACTAGTTGTCCTAGGAGTGGCCATATTTTCTTTGTCCCTTGTTGTGTGGGTTGGGGCTGCCTTTTCCCTACTTCGGTTGTGAGGAGTTTGCAGATCCAAACTCTTGCCTCTTCTGCTTAAATTTATTCTTGATCTTGACAACATATCTATAAGTCGTACCCAATGAGGCGATGTCCATAAACTCCATTTCTGTTTGAATGTATCTATGCAAACAATAGTGGTATTTGAGAACTATATGTCACTCAGAGTCTTTGATACCTAACTTGGTGCGCAGCGTATGGAAAATATTGGTGAATTCTGGTACTGTCTGGTCCCTTTCTTAACGCAGGGTGGTCCATCTGGTGTATTGCTCCTTGTATCTTCCAACGGGGTAGTATTTTTCTTTAATGGAATCCTGAAAGGAATCCCATGTAGGGGAAACCACAAATATTCCAAATTCCTTTATGGCCCTTTTCTCAGAGTAAGTGTCCCACCAGTCCTTAACATGGGGGACGACCTTGTGGAATGCAAAAGTAATATTTTCCCTATTGAGAAAATTGTGGACCGAAAAATACCCTTCGAGCATATTCAATCATTTATCTACAGCGTCCGCATCTATTAGTCCTTCAAATAATTGAATATCAAAATTTGTTTGTACCTTGAAGGGGGTTGCATGGCCACTTGACGAAGATGCTTCTCTTGTGCGCAACCACTGAAGGATCTACACAAATTTGTCCACCATTCCGTTCCTTTGCCGCGCAAGGGATTCCTCAAGCAAAATTTTAAAAGGATCTCCTACTCCATCATCTTTATTTTCGTCTCCCATGGGTTTTTTTCATGCTCGGTGCTATCAATCTTGCAACGACTCGATTGGTTCGAGTCCCAACTTCTTGTACCTAGATCTTGTCGAGGACATGCACGAAGAAAAATAAATGAAGAGCAAACTGCTCTGATACCACTGATCTAGATTTAGGAGTGGAATGAATTGATTAACAGATTGAATACAATAAACACAGAGATATGAAGAACAACACAGATATCCAGTGAACAATATCTTCTATTAAATAAATGAAATAGGCTAAAACTGTAAAACTACAGAACTGAAACACTTGCTCGAATGGTGGTAGTTATCTCTAAGAAGAGATGTGGCCGTTGCACACATCTATCTGAGCAGAATGATTACAATGAGGCTCCAGAGGACTTTTTAATATTACTCATGAATGCCAAAACCCTAGATATCCAAAAATCTAACCCTAGGAGATGAAATGCCAAAAGTTATGTGGGCCCCTATGGGTAAGTTGGTACCTCAACTTCCCGGGGTCGTAACTTTTGCATACGAACTCCGTTTTAGGCATGTGATAGCTCGTTGGAAAGGTATTTTAGAAAACTACACATTGCATCATCAAACTCTAAATCTGTTTATAGTTTGATTGTAGTGAGCCAAAATAAAAATAAAAAATAAAAAATAAACATTGTTTAGGGCCCTAAAACGGTCTTGGAAGTACATCAAGATGTGCTGACATGAAAACATATAAAATAATCCAGTTTGATTAGGTGGGAGGCCACCAGTATCCACCCGGAATATGTGTAGGGCTTCAAATATCCCTGGAAGTGTAGAACCCACAATTACAAGGAAGTGCAGAAGAACGTGTTGAACTAAAACGCTGTCAAGAGGAGCCAGTTGGAACAGGTGGGTGGCCACCAATATCCACCTGGATCATGTGGCTTATAAGTCATTCCCCATTTATTATATTTATTATTGGGCAGTACGACTCCAAAAAAAATTAAATCTATATGCCTTTCCCACTACCATTTGGATTAACGAAGATGAATTTTCCATTCAGATTAATGAGGTTGAATTTTCAAGTGATAGTAGGCTGCTAAGCTTACATAAAATGGATCTCTTAACTTATCATTACGAAAATATGACATATGCATATTATGAATGGACTAATCAGTAAATTAAAAATTGTAAACGTTGATCAATGACTGTTACCTTAACTATAGTGTAGTTTTTGCTCGACAATCGCAACTCGTTAGTCCCTCTCACAGTATGTCTCACACTCTCTTGAATCTGAAGCCACCTTTCCATGAAATTAATTATGTATCATTGATGAGAGGGGCTATGTTTATTCGAAATTTTCGAGAGATATTTTAGGCTTTAGCGAGAGAGATTTTAGGCTTTAGTGTGGGAAAAAATTGATGATTGTTGATTTTTCAATCTATGGGTGCTCCTTGTTTTATAGGGATATTGTACAAGTTCCCAGATTCTGAAACTCGTCCCCATGCTCATGTTTTTTTCATATTAGCAACTCCCAAATAGTTCCCAAGCTCCCGGAACTGTTGGACCATTATTTGAAACGATTTGTTCCAGCTCCTAAGCTCTCTGGAATGCGGGAACGTGCAAAACGTACTTTCTAAAGGTTGGGAGCGGTTCGCGTGTAACATTGATAAAAAAAACTAATAACAGTGCCCATATACATACAATGATCATAGAGTGATCAAATAAAAGAACAAAAAAATGATTTATGCAACCTCCAGGATACTCTAGTAGATAACGTCAAATAAACATAAATTAAGCTTAAATAAAAGGCAGATATGTATATTGAGAAAAAAAACCATTATAATCTTACTTAATGATATAATTTACTCGAGAAAGAACGACCCCATTCTTCAATGGACCATCCACAACTAAGTTACATTCCTTGGAAATGTGATGGAAATAGATGGCATTAAAGCCGACCACAATGCCCTGAATCTTGTCCACCAGAGGTTGTTACAAGTTTTGCATACGATATTTTTTTTCTCAACCACTTAATTATCAATAATGAATCACCAAATATTTGTAATTTTGTTAAACCTCATTATGCTACTAAAGTGAGGGTCAATTTTGGCACCATTAATTATGCATAGGTTGTTGGAAAGTTGGTTGTCATTGATGTCAACCCTTGGAGTGTTCGAGATACCCTGAAGTTGTGATCGAGATTGATGGTGAGTTAGTTGTCATTGATTTCAACAAGAGTGGTTGATGTCAATAGATGTGATGGGTGTGTTTGATGAAGTCTACACGAAGCCCAGGAGGTGTGGTCATGAGACCCGAAGTTGTTTGAGGAATAAGGACATGAAGGAAAGTGCAAATACAAGTACCACGCTCATAGATGGATAATCCTCGATGTGTTTTTCTTGGTGATAGGTGGTACGCCATGTGGTTCCTCGTGGTTAGGGAGATATATTGGAAGCCCTGAAGAATGGTCAAGAAGCCCCTAATTAGTTACAAGTCATTAGTGAAAGGGTAAATTTGTTGCAACAAGAAAGTTCAAGAATCCCTAAGATTAAGGAGAGAAGTTACTAGGAAAAAGTATAAATACACTTCAAGGAGTCTCTCATAAGGACACACACACATTAATTGAATATCTATCTTATGAGAATATTTTGTTCTATTGGTGAATTTCAGGTCGAGTCTGGGGTAGCAGAGAAAGTGTGCAAGAAGAGCGAAAGTTTCGAAACTATAGGGAGGAAAGGCTTTTTCGTAACCCTAATTTAGCAGGCCCTCGCGGGTCAACTTGAGGGTGTCACGCGAGGAACCCCCGCGGGTTTCATAGTGCTTGTCATGCGAGGCCCCATGAGGACAAGACAGAAGTAAAGGAAGATGCTAGTTTCATGTTGTTGAGGACTAAGGTAAAGCCACAGGTATGTGTATCAGGATCAGAAGCACCAAGTCAATTACATATGTAAAGGTATGTTATTCTATGTGTTATGAGGTTGCATCTTGGTGATATTGAGGAACATACTTAAGGGATATCTTTGTGAGATTTGGCATATGCCTTGAGGCACATCTTGGATGTATGGTACATGTTGGTTGAGGTATATCTATTGAGGTACATTATATGTGCATATTGTCACATGCTCTATACTTGAGGCACATGTTTGAGGTACATGGTCTATGGATGATTGGCATGTTGTTTGAGGTATATGGTTGATGATATAGTGCATGGTTAGAGGCACTTGTTGGTGATATTGGTACATTCTTTGGTACTTCGTTGAGACACTTCATTGTTGATATCGTATGGTACATGGTGTATGGGATGATTGAGACATATCATGAGTGATATGGTATATGGTTGAGGCACATCTCATGGTACTTGGTTTATGGTACATGGTTGATGATATGATACAAGTTTGATGCATGATATGGTACATGGTTGATACATGGTATGGTACAGGTGTTGGTGCATAATTGACGCACAGTTTGGTACAATTTTTGGTGCATGGTTGATGCACGGTTTGGTACATGTGTTGGTGCATAATTGATGCATAGTTTTCTACAAGTGTTGGTGCAAGGTTGATGCACAGTTTGATACAGGTTGTTGTACATGGTTGATGTACATGGTATGGTACAGGTTGATGTACATGGTTTGGTGATGGTTTTTGTATCCATGTGAGTGAATTTGGTTTATGATGGTGACAATGATAGTGACAATGAGAGTGAAAGACACAGTGATAGTGACAGCTACAGTGATAGTGATAGGGTCAGTGATAGTTTGGTTGATGTGACAGTGATAGTGACAAGTTATTTTATGTAACAGTGACAGTGGCAGTGGCAGTGATTGTGGTAGTGAAAGTTGGTCTACACTTATATTTCAGGGTGACAGAATGGGGCAAGGAAAGGGGGTTTTAGCCTCCTTCCAGTTGCTTTCAAAGAAAACAGGGAGTTGAAGCTTCCTTCAGGTTGGAGCCTAAGAATTAGGGGGTTTTATCCTCCTTCTGGTTGTAGCCAGAGAATTCAGGGAGTTGGAGCCTAAGAATCAGGGGGTTGTAACCTCCTTCTGGTTGGAGCCAGAGAATTCAAGGAGTTGTAGCTTCCTTCAGGTTTGAGACTGTAGATAGGGGGTCATAGCCTCCTTCTAGTTGCAGCTGGAGAATTGGGAAGTTGGTACTTCCAATGAATGTATTCTTTGATATATAAGAAAGCATTATGTGGTTTTCTCCCGTTTGGGTTTCCACGTAAATTCTGGTGTACTGTGTATTTGATGTGATGTTGTTTATGGTTATATGCTCACGATATATTGAATGTAATCATAGATGATACATTTAAGATATAATTTTGATGAGATTGAAGTTTATATATTGTGGTTAAAAGTGGTAAAAGTGCGCGTATTGATTCACCCCCCCTCTCAGTATTCCAACAATTGGTATCAGAGCAGGTTCCTTTAATAAATAGTTTAACCACTGGAAGGAATATCATGGATTACGCTATGTTTGGGGTACCACATTTTGATGGTCAGAATGGTCAGATATTTGAAATGTAGATCATCATGATGAAAACGTTTTTAAGGGTATGATGTTTGGCAATCAGTTGTTACAAGATATACCACTACTAATAAACCAAAGACTGCATCCAAGAAGGAATTGAAAAGAAACAACAAAATAGCAATGGATTTCATCTTGGAAGGATTACCTGATTCAGTAAAAGAGAAAGTGGGAAAATGTTCATCAACCAAAGAATTTTGGGAAAGGTTACAAAATATCTATTTAAAGAAATCTCATCCCATCACAGGGCCAAAGCAAATTGATCAGAACAAAGAATATATTAAATCTGAACAAGAAGAAAGATGCTCATCATGTCAAACATATTTAGAAGAGGAAGATTGTGAAGAAGGCATAGTAGAGCTTTAAGAATAATTAATCAGTGCTTTAGATGAATTGATTAAAGAAAGGAAGAAAAAAAAGTCTTTTGAAGAACAATTGTTCAAGAAGAATTATCAAGAAAGTTACGAAGAATCCCAACAGGTCATCAGGAATATAAAAGCTTAGCTAGAAGAAGCCAAAAGGATAGAAGAAACATACAAAATTCAGACGGAAGAGAAGCAGTGTTTGGAATCTGAAATAGCAACAGAAAGAAAGGAAGCATAAAAGAGAGAGAATATTTTGACAGATCATCTCAAGGAAAGATCTGAGGATTTAAACCATATTGAAGCAGAATTCAGTCAACAATAAAAAAGGCTTGAAGAAGAAATCATCTCCTTGAAAATCCAACTTGAAGAAGAAAAGAGAATGGAAGAATTCATGAAGATTCAAATGATGAAGAAAGAAGAAGAGGTTCAGAAGCTTGAAGAAGAAGTTATCAAATTAAGAGTTAAAATTGTCAAGCTCAGCAAGAACATTGAAGAGAGAGAAACATCCACATCATCAGAAAATAAATTTGAAGAGAAGCACTCCAGGTTTCCAGAAAAGGAAAATGAAGAAAAGTGAGAGAGTTATGCCAAGTACTCAAAGGAAGGAATCATGGTCAATGAGAATCAAAGAAAAATGAGTATAATATAGACACATATTCAAGAATACCTTCCACATTCAAGTAGCAAAGAAGATTTAATAATGATGAAGTATCAACAGAAGAGAAGATCGTGATCAGCCAAGGAAAAAATTCAGAAGGACTACACCACAAAGAACATCTTTCACTCCTAGGTATGTAAATTTATTTTATGGTCATTGTTTTATTTTTACTAACTTTGGACATAAAGCTACAGATTGCAGGGTTTATGGAAGAAATGTTCAAGCAAGAAATGTTTATGTGGCTCCACATAACATTGAATGTTACATATGCCATAAATATGGACATATATTTCGTGATTGTAGAAGCATGATGGATAATTATATGAAAGAGAACATTGATATCAGATATAAGAAGATTTGGAAAAGAAAACAAGAACATATGAATGAAGGACACACAGAAGTCATATTCTCAGGATTTACAATAGTACTAGATCGGGACAAATCTACAAGAACAAACGAAGATGTCAGATATAGGAAGGTTTGGAGAAGAAATGAAAAACAAGAAGAACATGTGAATGAAGACCAGGTCCCAGAAATCTTAGAATTCGCAGTAGTGCTAAAAATAAAAGAAGAGCAAGTGAATAAAGAACATGCACAAGAAATTGTACTCTCAAGAATTGTAGTGCAAGATCATAATGAATCCATGAGAAAAAAGGAACAAGTCAGAGTTCAGAGAGATGATGAGTCTCCAGACGAAGAGGAAGATTACTCCGCATTAGTGCAGATTCCTCCATTGTTCTGAGACATCCAGATTGCAGAATCTCAGTAAATATGAATGTTGAATAGGGGGAGTTAGTGCAGTAGCTACTACAGATCATAGAACCATCCATCGAGCAGTTTGAAGTGTTTAAAGAGACATATTCAGAGCAGTCAGATAACTAAAGTATAGAGTGATAGATTGATCGATTCAAAAGTAGTGTTTCCATGCATATATCAAAGGAATATCATTGACACATTTTCCAGTCAGCGATATAGTCATTGCAGTTTCAAGGATGTATTGCATATTAGTGGACATAATTGACTCAGTATAAGAAACAAGAATAGGTGATTTAGTTAAAGCAAAGAAGCCTTCATAATAGTACAGTGAAAAATGGGTCAGTATCGTGGAGAATTGAGTAGCAGAGTTATGGACAGTTTATGACATATGGACAAAGATGTATTTATGAGATCATTGGAAGGTCTAGACAGATATATGACAGAGCACATCTACAATTGGAATCATCAACATAAGTTATATCATTAGAGGAACATTTTTAGCAATATGGTCATTGATGTTTAAACAGTGAACATAGGAGTCCATGAATATTTGAAGTCAAGAAATTTTCAATGCTTTTTATATATGTTAGAGAATTACAAGAGGAAGCACCAATGGACAAGAAGCACCAGAAGAGAGGAAAGGAATAGTATGCAAGAAGTCCCGTATTGTTCTACATCTTGTAGAAAAGTCAAGGGAAGAGGAATCATTAGAGAAAGAGATCCATAAAGGAAGATCAGTAGCATACAAACAAGGGGAGACATATTGATAGAGGGAGTTATCCTTTTTCCCATGATGTCAAAGAGAGAGAAAGAGAAAGATTCAAGTGCATGAAGTCATAAAAGCATTGTTTTGAAAAGGTATACTTTCAAGGGAAGTCACTCCTTGTTATTGATATCAAAAAGAGAAGAGGAACTTGGAAAGAAAGATGAGGACAAAAACATGTGAAGAGAAAGAACATATGCATGAATATAGGGGGAGAATCCCCAAGGAGATATACCATTTTCCATTGATGTCAAAGGGGGAGAGAGAGAAACATTAATGAGGAGCAATGGTCATAAGGGGAGCACGAGTATTGGAGTATGAATGTTGGCATCAATGTTGGTGTTGTCATCAATGCCAAAGGGGGAGATTGTTGGACAATTGGTTTTCATTGATGTCAACCCTTGGAGGGTTAGAGATACCCCAGAATTGTGATCAATATTGATGGTGAGTTAGTTTTCATTGATGTCAACAAGAGTGGTTGATGTTAGAAAATGTGATGGGTGCATTTGATGAAGTCTACATGAATCCCTGGAGGTGTGGTCATGATATATGAAGTTGTTTTAGGAATAAGGACATGAAGGACAGTGCAAATGTAGGTAACACACTCATATATGGATAGTTCTTGTTGTGTCGTTTCCGGTGATAGGTGGTACGCCACGTGGTTCCTTGTGTTTAGGAAGATATGCCCTCCTGAAGTTGGAAGCCCTGAAGAATGGTCAAGAATCCAAAATTGGTTAGAAGTCATTAACAAAAGGGTAAACTTGTTGCAACAAGAAAGTTCAAGAAACCCTGAGATTAAGGAGAGTGTTAGAAAAACAGGATCGCGAAGCCATAAAATAAAACAAATGCAGAAAGAAAACATAGAAGATGCACTACAATAGAGACACAGATATGTGTGGTTCACCCGGTGTGGGCTACGTCCACCAGAGAAATTGCCAGGCCCTTCCTTTATTATTATCGATCAAATGAAGGGATACAACCTACAAGACACCCGTTGTAAATTCTTCTTCTTTCTCTTACAGTCTCCTCTCTCGTAATACAATATTCACAATGATACATAACCGCAATACATTTCCCTCATAAAAGAGGGTTGCCTTCTAGGGAAAAAAACCATAACATAACTTCTATCGTCAAATCTGTGACCTTATAATGAATGGTCCAGATTTACTATGAAATTACAATATAAACTTACAAATAAATTGTTCCTTCAGGGGCTTCACCCTCGAACCCCCGTCGGGGGCCTGCTTTCCCCTAGACCCCCAACTAGGGGGATGGACCCCCCGAACCCCATAGAGTGGGTAACCCCCCTCTGCACTCCCCTGTGTGGAGGAGTGTACATTCTTCTAGGGTGTAAAGTATTCATGGGGTATAAACATGGCTGTAAACAAAGACCTTTGAATCAGGAAGATAATTAGGCTCCACAACTAACAATCTCCCACTTGGAGACTGATCTCAACAACTCCACCGATGTTGTATCTATTAGACTATGATTCTTCTTGGACCTAGAAAATTTCTCATCTTCATATTCTTGCTTGAATACCAACTGAAACTAAGCAGGAACTTAGTTTCTCCCTGATTACTCCCTTAGTTAACATGTCTGCAGGATTCTGGCTAGTGTGTATCTTTTCCAACTTCAAATGTCCATCTTCCAAGACGGATCATATGAAATGGTACAT
>JASDQU010735643.1:350570-361608 GCA_032191745.1 Picea mariana | reverse complement strand
TACTCTACCTTTGTTGTTAAAAATGAAACAACCTTTTGCAGTTTCAAAATCCAACTTATTGTTGTTCCACCTATAGTAAAAACATACCATGTGGTGCTCCTCCTGCTATCTTTATCACCTACCATATTTGAATCAACATATCCATGTAGAATAGTGTTCGAACCTTCAAAACATAATGCATGAGTAACAGTACCTGTCAAATACCTGAGAATCCACTTTGCTGCCTCCCAATGTTCTTTACCTGGATTTTTCGTATACATGCTCACAACTCCCACTGCATGTGCAATATCTGGTCTTATGCAAACCATCGCATACATGAAACTACCAAGTGTTGATGAATAAGGGACCATAAACATGTATTATATCTCCTCATATGTCTTGGGATACATTTCCTTAGTTAATTTGAAATGGCTAGCCAAAGGTGTACTAACTGGTTTTTCATTATACACTCTAAACCTCTCCAACACCTTCTTTATGTACTCACCCTGAGACAATGTCAATTTACGATTTTTCCTATCTCTTGTTATTCTCATACCAAGGATTTTCTTTGCAGAACCCAAATCCTTCATTGCAAATGAATTAGCTAGTTTCTTCTTGATCACATTTATATCCTGCATATTAGACCCTGCAACAAGCATGTCATATACATGCAATAGCAAGATAATAGAGCTTCCATTTTCTAGCCTTTTAAAATAAACACAGTGATCAGAATGACATCTATTATGACCTTGTTCTGTCATAAAACTCTCAAATTTTAGATACCACTGCCTTGGAACTTGCTTTAGGCCATACAAGCTCTTTTTCAACCTGCATACCAAATTCTCCTTCCCTTTTACCTCATACCCATGTGGTTGTTGCATATAAATCTCTTTCTCCAAATCCCCATGGAGAAAAGTTGGTTTTACATCTAACTGTTCAAGATGCAAATCTTCTACTACCACAAGACTTAAAATAGTCTCAATTGAAGTCATTTTAACAACAAGAGAAAATATTTCATCAAAATCTATACCTTTCTATTGTGCAAACCCCTTTACAACAAGTCTATCCTTGTACAACCTTTTTTCTCCATCTTCTTCCTTCAACTTGTAAACCCATTTATTTTGCAATGCTCTTTTTCCTGCTGGAAACTGAACCAAGTCCCGAGTCTAGTTATTTACCAAGGAATCCATTTCCTCTTTCATTCCTTGCTCCCACTTCTTTTTGGTGTCTACCTGCATTGCCTTTTCATAACATTCTGGTTCACCAGAATCAGTCTGCTATCACCATAATAATTTCCAGATGGTATTCGACCTTCAAACTTTTAGTGAATGGCTATATCGCCACGTAGATATGATAAATCAAAGAACCCAACTATATCTGGCGACGTATGGACAAAATAGCAGAAATGTAAAGAGCAAGACTCGGGGGACCATCGATCCTGAAAGAAGCCCGGATCAACAGTTGAGGTGCATATCAGAGATTTAACTAACGTGAAGATTAAGCAATCAAGGGCGAGCTAGGGAAAACCGTCACGGTTTCATTACGAGACACGTGGCACCCATAGAGGTACATCGGGGGAAAAAGAAATCTGACTAAAACCACTTCCTCCAACCCCCGATGCCAAAGCCATTGGGAAAACGTGGACCGTAGATCCTGAAGAAGCTCAGATCAATGGTTGAAGCTTATATCGGTGATTGAAACAGCACGAGGATTAATCAATAGAGGGCGGGCCAGGGAAAAATACCATGGTTTAAATCACAAACGCATGGCGCCCTCAGAGGCACATCGGGGTGAAAAGCGGTCCACCTGAAACCATTTTCTCCAACCCCCGATGTTAATAGATACCTATAAAAGGAGGAAAACCTCGGTATTATTCTATGATAATTTGAAGTATTCAAACGTTTAGAAATTTGGAACAAAGCTTCCAGTCGAATTTCAAAGCTCAGGACCGAACCAGACTCATCTTTTTTTTCGCTTGATAGATATCCTTCACCATGGCTGCCAATCCTTTTGTTTTATCCGTGAATGAACAAGAGATCTCCTCTAGGGAGGAAACCCTAATTGACAGAGATTTTGACGTTTTCGACACAAAGATAACAGTCTCACCCATTTTCGTGTCTAGATCGAATTTGTTGGACAATGTTGGAATGCACGTACCTTTTCTCAAAGCGGCCCTAGCCTCCATCATCCCTTACATCATAGAAACGGTCTTTCCATTCCCCGAATTTGTACGTTGGTGTGAAGAGCGTTATTCTCAGGGAGAAAGAGTCATTTTAAACAAATTAGGGTTAGAAGTTCTATGTAAAGTAGACAGTCCATCACTCTGGCATGCTCTAAATATACCAGACGCCTCCCCCACAGTGTCGGAGCCCTTCGAGGAACAAAGAATTATCACAATTTATAGAGAATACCCGCCCGAAGTTAAAACCTAATTTTTGCAAACCATAGTCAAGCCTAAACATCATTCAGAGAGTTTTTCGTTACCTGCCAGTGTAAGCATCATGATTATCGAAGTCCAGTGGGTTTGTTCTCTGCTAAGTCAAATTTTAGGGTTAGACAATGACAAGTTTGTGGTAGAGGTCATGTTAGGTTTCTTGGTGATTTGCTTTCTGTCTGGTCAGTCAGTCTGTGTCAGTTTTGACAAATTTATTGTAGAGAATATACATCAACAGTTGGTCAACTTCAGCTCATTGAGAAACTTCAGATACTACACTCACTTGCTGAGGATGTTTTTCGAATCCAACAAAACCAAATTTCCAGAGACTGCTTTTATTTTGATCAAGTGTAAAAGGATCACCATGCTCATATTCATCAACAAGATTATGTCCAAGGTATACAATCTCATTTTTGGTCCAGATCTACCGAGAGTTCTAGAAGAAATGCAAAACTCATTACAGCCAAATCTAGAGAGCATGGTAGGATATTGGGTGTTGTTCACACAATATAATGTGATTTGGGTATATGGATACCAAGAAGGACCTCATCTTTTACCAGTTTTTCTGACACCCTGGATCTTTGCTTTGGAGTTCATAAGACAAAGGATCATCTCAGAGACTAAGCATTTTTTGAAAGCACACAAGGCTTCTAATCTGAAATTTCCTTTCATGGTAGGTCCCTTTGTGGGGAAGAATAAGTCTTGTTTTCCGCAAATTCAATCCAAGCTCAGTGAATTTGGTTTCACATAGTTGCAATGGAGAAGATATGACCCGCACCAGATCATATCAAAGAGAAGATTGGCTAGTAGACAAGGTCCCTATGAACATGAACATGTCGAAGGATTCGACGAGTTGGCTAATCTAGAGACTTGTGCAGAGATGGAGGTCACCACACAGCAAGATCAAAAAAAAAAATAGAACCAACCTCTCAGCAGAGCCTAGCACAGAAACCTTCCCCTAGGTTGGTTATCAAAACTCCCAAAATGAGTGTCCACAATAAGAGTAACAGTTCAGAAGCGTTAGGTGCTAGTAGCCAACAAAACATTCTCAAGAACATGAAAATCACATCATCATCTCAAGTAGTTGACCTGGAAGAGGAAGAACTCAAAGGAAAAACATGCATGGAGATGGTAGAGGCTACAACCAAGAACAAAGAAACCAGTACAGAAAGCAAGCCACAAAATGAAAGCAACACAAAGGTTTTCAGCAGCAGGAAATACATATTTGGCCAGACACATGGGGCATTGTACCAGTCCAAGGAAGATTTAATGAATCGGTATGTTGTGAAGGGAAGTATGGAAAACAACGAAATAAGAGACCTTTTACCTGAAGTAGAAAGGAGTTCTCAGTATAAGGCTTCCTTACTCTCAGTCAGGGATGTGGAGAAAAAAACATTTAACATTGCAGTGGTTGATGATAATAAAGTATCTGAGATCAAAATGCACTATGAAAACATTACTGCCCCTGACAAAGTAAAATTTCATAAGAATGTCAGTGACATGTTATATTCTGATTATCTGAGCTTGGCTCTAAAAGTTGCAAGATTAACAACATATGCATCAAAACTAGATGGACAACTGAAACAGGAAAAAGTGTCCAGCAAAGCCTGCATGACACAGGTCAAAAGGCTAGAATCTGAAGGTCCCCAGGGGTTGAAAGCCTCTTTGGATGAAAAGGACAAGATGATCCAAAGTCTAAAGAAAAGGATGAAGATGTCACCTACAAATTATCCATAGACAGCAGAATTGACTGCATTGGAATAAGAGAAAGAAACATTCAGACAAGAGGCACTCGATTACAAGGCTAAACTACTGTAATTGGATAAAGAGAAGGAGCATTGGTCACTAGCGCAGGGAGCGACATCAGAGATGGCAGTCATTATACCTGCTAATATAGAGGCTGTATCAAGCACTAATGGGTTAGTTGAAGCTATGTCCCAGGTGAGCTTAAAAACATGTGAGATCAAGAGTCTCAAAGAGAACATGGAAAAGTTGATGCAGGAGATGAAAGCGAAGAATGAAAAGATGGCTCAACTCCATAGAGAAAATCAATATTTGCAGGACAGAGTGAGAAAGCTAAAAACCAGGTTAAAGGGCAAGACATTATTGCAGGGAGCCAAACATGTAATATGGGACTCTATTGCTGCAGAGATTTCTAAATTTAGGGTTTATCTGAATTTTATCAACGACAAAGATAACATGGATGCTATAGCTTGGAACCGATGCGTCATTGTAAATGAAATATTAGCAAAGAATCCCTCGGAGTGGGCCCAAAATGCTATTGATTTACTGAATGTTGTACCAACAGCTGAACTTCAAACCATTGGTGTGAAAGACAGGACCGCGTTGATCATTTCAGCCAGAAGGATCATTGCCAAGCACAACTTACTCGGATCGGTCCAGAACAAAGCTATGCAAATGGAGCACAACATACAAGAGTTTAAAGACGCTTTTGAAAAATTGTTTGCCAAAGGCCTTCCATCATTTTGGGATGGTAAAGGCTCATTATACAATCAAGAAGACTATCACTCTCTCCTCATGCAATGCAGAATGGATCATTCTAAGTTCAAAGATATGGAAAAAAGTTTGAAAGGCCCGAGTCTGGTAGAGTATTTGGCTACAGATTTTGAAATTTTAAACAAGTTTAAAACAGTGAAGGTCAACATGCCAACCATGTCCTATGCTACATGGATTGACTTGGAAATTTTGATTAAAGAAATGATGGATTATGAAATCCCCTCTAATCCACAATGGAAAGAAATCATGCGGTTAGGTAAGAAAAAGTGCAATGTCTCCGGAACCAACGGGTGATCTCTAGGTGTCACCGGTTTTGCAGATATGATAGAAGCTTAGAGTGAGACAGATGGCACAGAGGAAGTCGGATAGTCAGAAAAATTGTTCATGATTTTGAGACATTTTCTTTTTGCTAATTATTGTAAATTGTTTCGTGTACCGAAACTGTCAGTCGCGACTGTTATAGAAGCTGAAACGTTTCAGTTTCAGTTGTTTGATCAAATTGTATAAGTGCTAAGAGACTTGAATTGATTAATGTAGGCAGAAGTGCAAGAGCATCTTTTGGTTGTATCAGACTCTATTTTGTAAATTTTCTGACTCTGAACTGAATATAAATGCAGAAGATTTTGAAGTCTCTATGAAAAGATTCTAAAGGGTGGTGATATGATCTTTGTTTCCTTTCATCGTATGTATTTCCTATTACCTGTCTTTCATTTGCATTTTCTTTTGTTTAAATTGGAGAGTTAAAGGCCCAGAATTCATCATTTGATGCTCTTGGCTTAAGCAATTTAAACTGTGTGATTGTCTTCTTAACTAATTGAGAATTCATTTCGATAATGCTCTGATGCAGTTATTTGTTTCCTTTATTTTCCTACACTCTATCTAAATTTAATAATAACTTAGATTCATCGTCTCATTTAGCCTTTATCCTCTGGAGAGTTCTATTGGCGGATGCATTGTTTTCATTCACTTTCATAATTTTGACTCCATGGCATTGTGTGCTTCTCCCCTTCCTTGCCAACAACTTTATTAAAAAAAAAAAAAAAATCTAGCCACTAATACCCAACGAAATATCAAGTGACACGAGAGATCCCTCTCTGAGTTGAGCAGGCTAGTACCTCAGCTCTAAAGCTGGTTGAAACAGTTACCTCTGTCATTTGTCTATTCAGACGAACAAAATTTATAGAGTGCTAACACAGTCAACAATAAATAATACAATGAAGGAGAGTATCGTTCAGGGGGTTTACTTAACCTGGTAGATCATCTAACAACACTTGCAGTAGTTTGAGGTACATGTTGATCCTATTGTTGTACATTTTGATTTTCTGGTTCCCTTGGAATTTCTTTTTCAGTGATCTCATCAAGCACTGTGTATTCTAGCTTTTCTTTTTCCTATTTCTTTCCCTGCAACTGATCTTTGTACATGACCTTTTCATTGAATATGACATCTCTACTTCTCATGATTTTGTTATTTTCATAATCCCATAAGCGATAACCAAAATCATTAACATTGTATCCAATAAAGGTACACTTCTTGGATTTTTCCTCAAGCTTTGTTCTATTTTCTTTATCAATATGGACAAATGATTCACAACCAAAAGTCTTCAAAAATGAATAGTTTACCTTTTTACCTGTCCATGCCTCCTCTGGAATTCCACCATCCAAAGAGCTTGAAGGTCCTCTGTTTATTAAGTAAACAACAGTATCTACAGCATCTACCTAGAACTATGAGGGCAAACCATCATGCAATCTCATACTCCTTTCACGCTCCATGATTGTCATGTTCATCCTTTCTAACACACCATTTTCTTGTGGTGTTCCTAGAACTGTCTTCTCTCTATGAATCCCATGGTATGAACAGTAATCATCAAACTCCTTGCTGCAATATTCACCTCCATTGTCTGATCTTAGACACTTCAACCTTTTTCCCATCTTATTCTCAACCAAATATTTCCATTTCTTAAAAGTATCGAAAACATCATATTTTTGTTGAATGCAATAAACCCAAGTTTTTCTAGTTGCATCATCAATAAAAGCAACATAATAACGAGAGTCACCAAGAGATGATACATGAGTCGATCCCCATACATCTGTATGCACAAGCTCTAACCTTTCACTCTTCTTTTATTTTTCGACTCTAAGAAATCTGACTCTCTTCTGTTTTCCATAAACACAATGCTCACAGAAATCCAAATCAATTTGTTTAAGAATTTGAAAAAAAATTATTTCGTGAATTATCTGCATCCCCTTCTCACTCATGTATCCAAGCCTATGATGCCACAGTTTTTTGTCCGCTCTTGTAGAAGATAAAGAGATAAAAGAGTCGGTATTACCAGTACATAAATACAATGTACCTACCTTCTCTCATTTTGCTATCACCAATGATCCTTTGGTGACCTTCCACACCTTATCTGTAAATATGGATATACAACCTTTACTTGCCAATTGCCCTGTTGAAATCAGATTTTTCCTTAGATCTGGAACATGTCTTATATCTTTCAACAACCATTGGTTTCCATTGCTTTGCTTTATTTTTACCTTTCCCATTCCAACAATTTTGCATGGTGCATCATCATCCAAATGAACCTGTCCAAAATCACTTTGAACATAATCTAAAAAATGTTTCCTATGGGGTGTGGCATGAAATGAAGCCCTTGAATCTACTACCCAAGAATCATAAATATTATCTACATAAAGAATCAAAGCATCTTGTAACACATCACTTGTTACATTTGCTTCCTGGCTTTTCTCTTATTGTCCATCTCTTTTCTTTGGAGCTCTGCAGTCTTTCTTCAGATGTCCTTTCTTCACATAATTCCAGCACTCTATCTTTCCAAATCTGGATTTGGATCTTCCCTTCCTAGAATTCTCGTGGTTCCCTAATTCCTTTCCTCTATCCTTTTTTCTTCCCCTGTTCTCCATGTTTAACGCATTACCTGATGTCTCACCTATGCTTTTCCATCGCATTTCCTCACTAAGGATAACACCAACAACATCATCAAATTTTAAAGTATTTGAACCAGAGATAGAGTTACTTACAGTCATGACCAAACCATTCCAGCTTTCTGGCAATGAGCACAAAATTAGAAGAGCCTTGACCTCATCATAAAATTCCACTTTTATAGAACTTAGTTGATTATTAATCGTATTAAATTCATTTAAATGATTTGCAACAGACCCACCTTCTGACATTTTCATATTAAAGAATCTCTTCATTAGAAATACCTTATTGGGCGTTGAGGATTTTTCATACAGTTTATCCAATGCATCCATCAGCTCCTTCGTTGTATTTTCTTTCGAAATATTGAAAGCCATTGACACTGCCAGGCTCAACAGTATCGTTCCTAGTGCCTTTCTTTCAAGAACCTCTCATTCTTTTTCCTTCATGGTCATCGACTTCTTTGTTATTCCACCCAATGGTAGGAATAGATCCTTCTAATATAAATAATCTTCCATCTCCATCTTCCATAACTGGTAGTTTTGGTCATTAAATTTCTTGACCCTAAACTTTCCATCTTCCGCCATTTCTCCCACTCGAACCAGGAACCCTCTTTTCCTGCGAGTTACCTTTCACTCTGATACCAGTTGTTAGAAAAACAGGATTGAGGAGCAATAAAATAAAACAAATGCAGAAATAAAACACAGAAGATACACAATACAATAGAGACACAGATATATGTGGTTCACCCAGTGTGGGCTACATCCACCAAAGAAATTGCCAGGTCCTTCCTTTATCATTATCCATCAAATGAAGGGATACAACCTACAACACACCCGTTGTAACTTCCTCTTCTTTCTCTCATAGTCTCCACTCTCAAAGTACAATATTCACAATGTTACATAGTTGTAATACATTTACCTCATAAAAAAGGGTTGAATTCTAGGGGAAAAAACCCTAACATAACTTCTACTGTCAGATCTGCAACCTTATAATGAATGGTCCAGATTTACTATGAAATTACAATATACATTTACAAAGAAATTTTTCCTTCGGTGGCTTCACCCCCGAACCCCCATTGGGGAACGCTCTCCCTTCAACCCCCGCTTGCCCCCAGACCCCACAGAGGGGGTAACCCCCCTCTGCACTTCCCCGCGTGGAGGAGTGTACATTCTTTTGAGGTGTAAAGTCTTCATGGGGTATAAACATGGCTGAAAACAAAGACCTCTAAATAAGGAAGATAATCAAGCTCCACAACCAACAAAAAGAAGTTACTTGAAAAAAGTATAAATACACCTCAAGGAGTCTCTCATAAGGACACACTCACACACATTCATTGAATATCTATCTTATGAGAATAGTTTGGTCTACAGGTGAATCTGAGGTCGATTTTGAGGCAACAAAGAAAGTGTGCAAGAAGAGCAAAAGTTTCAGAGCTGCAGAGAACAAAGGTTTTTTTGTAACTGTAATTTAGCAGGCACTCACGGGTCAGCTTGAGGGTGTCACGCAAGGCACCCCCGTGGGTTGCATAGTGCTTGTCATGCGAGGCCCCAAGTGATAGGTAGTCTTTGTCCCGCGAAGACAAGACAAAATTAAAGGAAAATGCTAGTGCCAGGTTGTTGAGGACTAAGGTAAAGCTACAAGTATGTGTATCAGGATCAAAGTGTTAAGAACCAATGACTGAATACAAAAGAACCACAACAAAGATACAAGAACAATATGCAAAATCTCCTTTATTACTATCAAACCCTTGAGGTAGGGCAACACCATACAATGGATCCTATTATGGAAGGGATCCTCTCCTGTTCACTTGCCTCTTCGAGGGGGCATCCTCCTATTGAGACCTCTGGGCCCCCCAACTACCTCTCTAGCTACCTTACATAAAGACACCAAATCAGTTACATATATAGGTATGTTATTCTATGTGTTATGAGGTTTCATCTAGGAGATATTGAGGAACATACTTAAGGGATATCTTTGTGAGATTTGGCATATGCCTTGAGGCACATCTTGGATGTATGGTATATGTTGGTTGAGGTATATCTGTTGAGGTACAATGTTGGTGCATATTGGCACATGGTTTATACTTGAGGTGCATGTTTGAGGTACACGGTCTATGGATGATTGGAATGTTGTTTAAGTTATATGGTTGATGATATGGTGCATGGTTTGAGGCACTTGTTGGTGATATTGGTACATGCTTTGGTACTTTGTTGACACACTTCATTGTTGATATATTATGGTACATGGTGTATGGGATAATTGAGACATGTCATGAGTGATATGGTATATGGTTGAGGCACAACTCATGGTACTTGGTTTATGGTACATGTTGGTACAGGGTTGATGATATGCTACAGGTTTGATGCATGATATGGTACATGGTTGATACATGGTATGGTATAGGTGTTGGTGCATTGTTGATGCACAGTTTGGTACAAGTTTTGGGGCATGGTTCATGCATGGTTTGGTACATGTGTTGGTGCATAATTGATGCACAGTTTGGTATAGGTGTTGGTGCATGGTTTAATATAGGTTGTTGTACATGGTTGATGTATATGGTATGGTAAAAGTTGATGTACATTGTTTATACGTGATGTACATGGTTTGGTGATGGTGGTTGTATCCATGTGAGTGGATCTGGTTGATGATGGTATATCAATGACAGTGAAAGTGACAATGACAACTACAATAACAGTGACGGGGTTAGTGATAGTGACAGAGTCAGTGACAGGTTGGTTGATGTGACAGTGGTAGTCACATGTTGATGTGACAGGTTGAGGTGACAGGTTGATGTGACAATGACAATGACAGTGATTGTGGTAGTGACAATTGGTCTACACTTATATTTCAGGGCGGTAGGACAAGGAAAGGAAAGGGAGTTGTTTCCTCCTTCCATTTGGTGCCAAAGAATACAGGGAGTTGGAGCTTCCTTCAGGTTAGAGCCTGAGAATCAGGGGTTTGTATCCTCCTTCTGGTTGGAGCTAGAGAATTCAGGGAGTTGGAGCTTCCTTTAGGTTGGAGCCTAAGAATCAGGGGGTTGTAGCCTCCTTTTGGTTAGAGCCAGAGAATTCATGGAATTGTAGATTCCTTCGGGTTAGAGCCTGTAAATAGGAGGTCGTATCATCCTTCCAGTTGCAGTTGGAGAATTGGGAAGTTGGTACTTCCAATGG
>JASDQU010735643.1:332985-344293 GCA_032191745.1 Picea mariana | reverse complement strand
TTCTAATAATACACATGATCATCATTATCATTGATGGTAATAGAGATGTATGACGTTTACAAAATAAACAAGGAACCGCAACAAAATCAATTTCTTCGCCTTCATTTTTGTACTTTTTGGTTTCAAATAATCATAATAACTTGAGTTTAACATTCACTATTATATTGTGAAACATTGGTATTATTGATACCATAATTTAAATTCTTGAATCATTTTTTTAATATTTTTGAGGATAAGTTCATTTGAAATTAAATATTAAGAAACCATAAAAAATATTCTGCCTCCTAACGGGAAGTAATTCAAACATCTCTAAAGTTCCGCAGGTCTGTGAGTTGGAAAAAGTTGTTGACGTCCTCCTCCTCCTGTCGTTCATGGTTGTGCTCCTCCTGACTGGGAATAAGGTTCAAGGCCAACGCCTCGTCAATTGACGGCAATCTCTCCAAATTCTGGGTGTGCCAATCAACTGATCCCGCGAGCAGACTCTCCCAAAACGCCAACTCAAGTTCTTGCTGAACAGAAGCCGATCGCGACGGAGATGCAGAGTCCTCCATTGCCGCCGCCTCCGCCTCCTCCTTCTTATTGGCGTTGGCATTCTCATTATTATCGTGCGAAGAAGGCGAAATGGAAGGGAGTCGGTCCAACGTAGCATATCTGGCGGCAGCGAGCTGAATCTGGTTACGGGATAGAGAAGATGCAGAGGGAATAGAGGGAACTGAATCGGGAAAGTTGAATATGGAATTCGGCCCTCGAAGGCAGTACACTGCGGCGTCGTAGGCGCGGGCGGCCTGTTCCGCAGTTGTGTATGATCCCAGCCATAACTTCTCTCGAGATCTCGGCACCCGAATTTCGGATACCCAACTTCCCCATTTTCGAAATCCGATTCCCTTAAATCGGCAAGACTTTTCTGCGCGATCTTTGCCTGCTAGAGCATGGGAATGGTCAGGTTCCTGCCGAGGATTGTTCTCCATAGCAGGGTTGAAAACACCGATTCAACAATATTGTTAATAAAGTTGGATGCCGGTTATAGCTCCAGCCTTCTGCGAGGCACCTGTCTAGAGTTCCATATACAAATACTTTAGCTCGGAGGAATTAAGATATGGAAGCGAATATATATATATATGGCGCGGAGACTGAAATGCTCAAAATGCGTATCTCGGAAGCGAATGCGTGGACGGTGAAATGATCTAAACGCGTAGCTCGTATCACGAGTTTTGACTGTTGGCAGGCGACTATATTCCATCAATACTCAAAAGATGATGAGGATGCGATTCCTCCTCCCATTTTTTCTTGCTTGTCACTATCAGCCCATTGAGAAACGGGACATGCTTCGTAACATCTGATGGCGTATGCACATATGTCATGCTTGATTTCTTGACTTAAAGTGAAACTGGTTATTTACTTATTTACTTTTAAATATAAATTAATGTTTAATAGTGGCAAAGCTTATCATAATTAATTTCAGACCGTGTAATTGAGGGAATTGGCTAAACTTTCTATCTTTTGGTTTTTTGGTGGGAATTTGGGGATTTATATCAGGATAAAATCTCTATTTTTTGTTGTTTAAATTGTATTTCTGAATGCAACAATAGATTTAGTTAGCAAAAATAGATTTAGCCAAAGATCTTCACTATACAAACTTTGCCACTCAAATCTACAATCCAATTAACATAATAATTTCACTATTATTAATTAATAAAAACAATTTTAAATATTATGTTAAAATTAAATAAAAACAATTTCAACCCATTATAACATTTCACATCTCACAAACTTAATATCCCTTATGCTTCCTTATTACTAAAACTAAACAAAAATCATATAATATCAGATATCCACCTCTACTTAACTCTACAAAAACAATTCCCCCGGATGGGGTGCCACGTAGAAGGCGGGACAAGTGGAAACAAGCCGGGCAACACCATAAATAATGGCCACCGGCTCCCATCTCCTCACCATTAAAGATGGGAGGGAGCCTGCGCAGCCATAACCAGTGGACGAGGCCTCTCAATCGAGCGAGGAGGATGGCACACCAGTGCACTAAGAACTCAGCCTTAATGGCCAGAGTTGTCACAGTCACCCTCACCCTTAGCAGTTGCCTGGACGGATATGCGATGCATTTGCAAATTGAATGGCCAAACGTTGAACCTCTAGAGTGCTAGAGCAGGGATAACCTTCCAGTCGGCATTTCGGCCATAGGTCGGCTCCTCCACATGCCAAGAGCACGTGGACGGCCTCGCAGAGGCACAATGTGGTATGCCTACGACTCCCGCAGGAAGCGGCAGAAGAATTTTGAAAAAGTGTTGGCTCTGGCATCCATTCAGAGAACCAGAAAGCCTAGGAGACCTGAAACGCCTCCCATGGCATATGTGGAAGAGATTGTTCCGGATAAACCCATCCAGGATTATCCAGAACATCTCATTTTCACTGTCCCGGACACTTGGAATCCCCGAACTGATTTCGGGAACTATGCCAAGCTTCCTGCTCCAAGAATCTCTCACAGTCGCAGGGAAGGTGACCCGGAAGAGGATTTCACAATTTGCTATGTTAAGGAAGAGTTTTCGGATAGCGCAAACGAGAAGGCCAACTCAACAAGCGGAGCACCTCCAGAGAAAGCGGCACAGCAGGACAGGCAGCCAGCACGCCAAATTAGCAGAGAAACTAAAGGCATGAAGGAATGGCAGGACCAGCCTCCATTCATCAACCCAGGCTACCTAGAATTACTCTTTGAAACGCAAATCATGGTGGATGACCAAATCTTCAGGGCCATTCAAATCATCCATCGCATTGACATGATGTATGCAGCTCACTCCAGTACACCCCCAGGTCGACAGTTCCCTACGTGCGTGCAAGACTACGCAATTCTAACCGGATGGCGAAAGAAGGGTGAAGTTGATGAGACTATTGGTTAAAAGGTCTTGTGAATGTTCATAGTTAGAAATTTTCTCCTGTTTCAAACCAGAGTTTTAGTTCAGTTAGACTATAACAATGTTATCTATAGGAAGTTAAAGAATGGACTGAATCTAATGTGGCCATGCGTCTTGATTTCCTCCGGGCAGGACGACAGCCTAGTAATCTTTTGTTTGTTTGAAAACAAGTGACATGGTATGGCCAGCTGTCTCAGTTTCCTTTTTTGTAGGCGAGACAACTGGCACTTCAACAAGACTCTGTAAACATGCAACTCTAATATAACAGGATCCTCTCTTTTTTACTTAAAAAAAATAAAAAACTCTACAAAAAAAATTATATCCCATTACAATTTCTATATTCCTATACTCAATTACCATTTCACTTAAATTTTTTTACTTAATTTTTTTTTATAAACTATTCTTTTGCAGGGAAAAAAAAAATTCGTAACATGGTCACGTTATTCTCCAACCATATTTACAATTTTTCCATCAATGGAGATTCCCCATTCCATCTCCTCTACATGTTATTATTATTTAGTTTCTCTATTATTTTTGACACAGTAACTAATTGTAATATAGCAGCTTATAAAAATAAAAAATCATTATTTTATTTTATTTTATGATCTTTTTAAAAAAACACATTCTTCATTTGATTACATAACATATTTATACTTTTGGTATCTTAGCCATAGAAAACCAAAAAACATGAATGCTTTCTAATATTGATTTAACAAGAGTAAATTTACCTCCTAAAGTGTGAGTCATCTATGACACTAGTTTGATATCATTTTTTCGATTTTTTTCAGCAGTCAGCTCTAATCACCCAAAGTATAAGTTTAAGAAAGAATCCCAAATATTTAAAACCTTCATTTAGAGATTTTACCTCAAAAGGAAAATTTTATTTTAATTGTAATAGCTCCTCCCCTAACCATCCTGCTTCTAAAAAAAGTGATTTTTTAGAACTGAAAGATATACTGGTATCATTGCTAAAAAAGTCAAGGGCCTCCTTTATAACTCATGATTCTAATAAATTCTCTTTTCCAAATAAGATAACATCATCCACGAAAAGTAAGTGTGTAAGTCTAATTCCAGTTGCAACATAAACTCCTTCAATTTTACCATCTTCAATTAGCTTCAGAAGAATTCTACTAAGACCTTTAACAATAAGTAAGAACAACAGTGGTGAAAGAAGGAAATTTTTCCTCAATCCTCTATAACTTCTGAAGAAACTGGAAGGAATACCATTAATTAAGACTGAGAAATTTGCAGAGCTGACACAACCCACAATCCAATCAGTAGCTTCTAGGATGAGACCAATCTGAAGTAACACTAATCTGAGAAACCTCCAATCAACCCTATCATAGGCTTTCATCATATCTAATTTCAAGACCAAAGATTTTGAATTTTTAACCTTTATACTATGCAGAGCCTCATGTGCCACTCCAATAACATCTGTAATTTGTCTATTCTCCAAGAAGCCAAACTGTTCCTTTGATATACATGTTGAGAGGAAATATTTAATTCTAGTAGAAATGATTTTAGTAATTATCTTATAAGTCAAACTACATAGGGTAATGGGTCTAAAGCTTGCAAAGGAATCAGGCTTATCACTTTTCGGGATAAGTGCTAGAAAGGTTGCATTGAGAGCTCTAGAAACCTTCCCTTTCAGTCTAGACCCCCACCAATTCCAATAGTTCAGGGCCTAAAAGATCGAAGAAATCCAAGAAAAATTCAACAATCCATCCATCCAGCCTAGTACTTTTTGAAACAACAAATCCTTTCAAAGTAGTCAACACCTCGGACAAAAAAACATGATCAAAAATTCTTTGTCCTTCTTCCACATAGAAAATTCTAGGATAAACTTTAATAACTTCCAATTTATGTATTATAGAAAGATTCTCTTGAGCTTTGAAGATATTTTAGAAATATCCCATCGCTTCCTTTTCTACGTCCTTTTGTCTTGTAATTAAAGAGCCATCCAACTTTCTGATATCCCAAATAACAATAGTCTCTTGTCTAAAGTTTGCATAGGAATGGAAAAACTTTGTATTTATATCCCCTGAAGCAAGCCAGTTTACTCTGCTTTTTGTCTCCAAGTCTCCTCCTCCTGCTTTAAAAGTTCCAATTTCCTTTTCTCTTTCTCTACAACCAAAACCTTATCTTCATCCCTCTCGAAGCCCCCAGGAAAGTTAGAATAAAAAATTTATAATTCCACTTCCAACTGGGTTAGTTCCTCCTTAGATTTTTTCTTTTTATTCCTCTCCCATCTAATAACTAGAGATTTCAGCCAATTGAACTATGAACCCACTAACTTGTGCCAATTAGTTCGCACTAAGTTCACAATTCTGGTTCAGTTAGCCAGATCGATTTGAATTTCAAAGGATAACTAGTCTTTTTTGGCTCTTGATCCAATTGGAACACCACAGGCATGTGGTCAGAGATCTTAACATTTACCACCCATGGCATGTATCTTAGACCCGACATCGCCAATTTTTCGCTAATTAAAAAGCTATCCAATCTCTTTGCAATGAAATCCTTCTCTCCTCTTCCATTCCTCCAAGTTAGAATAAATTTAACAGGTTCCACATCTATTAAACCTTCTTCCTGTAACAATTGATTAAAGTAGGAGGCTAGAGGATCACTTCTAGAAGAAGAGCCCCAAAATTCCCTTGCAGAAACAATAAAATTCAGATCGCCTCCCAGAATTAAATCAGGCTCTTTCAGTAAGCCATCCAACTTCACAATGTCCCAGAAGAGTTGTCTATCTCCATAAGGACTACAACAATTTACTAGCTTTAGTTTCTTGTTGAGGTCCTTAACAAAACCATCCAATAATATTACTGTAGGGGTCAAGAAAGCATTGAAATCATATTTTCTAGGGTTCCAATCAGTTAGCAGTCCCCCTGATAACCCAAAAGAATCCACCCTACATAACTTCCATAAAGGTAACAATTTTGAGAACACCTCTCAGGCTTTGTTCTCACTAACCATAGTTTCTTGAACTAGAAAAATATCTGGTTTTATCAAGTCAATCAACCATTTGAGGGCTAGGAATTTTGGAGCACCCCCCACTCCTCTAACATTAAGTGAGACTACAATCATTTTTTACCCCTTGTTGGGGATTTTTGTACTCTAAGTACCCTTGGACCTTCTTAAACCTACAAACTTGTAACACCAATGTTTTCCTTTTCCTTCCTCAATTTTCTCTCACTTCTCATTTTTATAGAAGAAAACTCATTTTCTAACCCTCCAAAAACAACTCCTTTTAAATTCAAAGTCTCCTTATTCTTCCTATATACTCCATATCCCTCAGTCTTCACACCCATATTTACATTTGAAAAGGACGACGAAGAAAACTCGCCCCCCCGAATACATCTAGAGAGGAGTACGACTTAGAATTTCTTTGTAAGAAGGGATGAAAGTTTTTATAGTATCTTCAACTACTTTATTAATAGAAAGTTTTAGGGTGAAGAATCTCTTTTTGGTCCTCCACAGTACCAACAACCGCAGAACACGACAATGATCCTTCTACAACCATTAAAAATTCCTACTTAAACCTTTCAAATTCTCTACCAAACCATAAACAAGAGGAAAAACTTGATCTCCTGAGCATTGAATCCCCTTCCACTGACGAAACTCCTGCTCAAAGTTCATTCGAGTGGGTTCCTTACAGTCAAAAAGACCTAAAGTCTTTAAAGGCTCAATTCCCACCTCTACTTCTGGAGAGAAAACACCCCCTAAAGAAGGAAACACCCATGTTGGAACCCCCTCAGATCTACCCAAAGACAAACCCTCCTCCAGAAAACCAACAATCGACTTCGCCTCAGGCCCCAAAAACTATGAACCCGGTTCATCTTTTTTGACATCTTCAATCAAATTTAAATTAACAAAGATCTCAGGTAGGGGAGGTGATGTAACAAGGCTAGATTTATCCAAACCAAACCATGTAGTAACTCTACATCATTCAAAGTAAGGGAAGAAAATAGTAATTGTAATATAATAGCTTATCAAAAATAAAAAACCATCATTTTATGGTCCTTTTACAAAAAAACATACTCTTGATTTGATTACATAACATAATTTATACTATTGTCATTCTTTCAAAAAGTTATGTATGTATTCCAGTCCTTTTTGCATAAAATAAGACACCTTCGTCCAAATGTAATGCATGCTTTGACAACAGATTAACTTCCCTGTTGTATTCCATGTAGATATGTTGTACTTTCAAAGTTTGAAACTTTTCACTTAACTAGTGAACTCTTGTCATCCACGCCAGTAAATTAATCACCTACAGATTATTTTTAAAGGAAAACCAGTCAACAATTACCTTTGAATCTCCATCCAATTGTAAGTAAGAAATATGTTTGTAATGAGAAAAGAACAAGATACTCCATAGGGCCAAAAGTTCACCCCTTGTATTTGTTCCAGGACCACCGTTCATTTTATACTGAAAACCCCCAAATATGGGCATTTTAATATAGCTCCAGCACCACATTTCAAACCTCCACATTGAGAGGCTCCATCAAAGAAACCAACAACCAAATTCCATTCTAATAAGGGCGGCCTAGCAATTCTACGAGGTTGATCAGAAATAACTTTTTCTATTTCACCCATATCTTGCAATATTATATTGCAAACCTTGGTAGGAGACAAATTATGCTCTTCAAAAATAATCAGATTTCTATGTTTCCAAATCTCTCAGCAGATAAAACAAGGTAATTCCTTCCAATACTCCATCTCCTTAATCCAGTCCTGGAAACATTCACATAAAAGGCCACTTCCCCAATCTCTTTGTAAATGAAAAACATTTAAGATAAATTTCTAAACCTCTTTAGAGAAAAAAAAAATCAACCATCAAATGTTTTAGCGATTCCTCCCTTTCTCCACACACCATACATCTACTTGGACCAATCAAACCTCTTTTTGACAGATTATCCCAAGTTAAAATTATGTTTTCAAACATCAAACAACACAATAATTTTATTATCAAAGGAAACTGCTAATTCCAAACCTCTAACATCCATTCCTCTGAAGCAATCTCATTATCCTCTAAACATTGTACCTTGTAACCTGTTTTGCAGTGACTTTCCCTTCTTTATTATCCCAAGATCAAACTAAAGAATCAGTCTCAACAGTTAACACAAAACCCTCCATCAAGACCCTTCACATAATTCCCCCATTCCTCTTTATGTTCTCCATCAAGACCAAGCATCTCTGCACTTTTCCAGTTAAAAACATTCAAAACACCAACATCTAGAGAAGCTACCTGAGCCAGAAATTTATACCTTTTGTATGAAGAGTACTTACTAAATTCACAGACAATTTATAAAAATATTGAGCTCCAATCAAGGGATCCATACCTAGTCTAATATCCTAACCATTCCCCGGCTTCCAAACAAGCCAATCTGTAATGATGGGAAAAGAAGTAGTGAGAGCTCTCCTACAGTTTGATATACCTATCCAATTATTTCTCCCTTCCCTAAACCAATCCACTACATATTTCCTTTTTGGATACTTTTTGAGAATCACTTCATGCCAAAGACCTGGAATCATTAGACTCCTCCAAAGGGTCTTTGATGTCAAAGCTTTACCAAACCAATTTTGTTTTTAATGCCCCATCCTCCTTTCTTTTTTGGCTTAGCAATCCTTTTTCAATTTACCAAATGTATACTTTCTTTTTCTTTTTGACCAATCCATAAAAAGTTGAACATCCTTCTTCGGATTTTGTCCGATATACCTTTTGGGATCTTATCCATAGAAAGCCAAAAAACATGAATGCTTTCTAAAACTGATTTAACAAGAGTAAATCTGCCTCCTAAAGTGAGCCATCTATGACACTAGTTTGATATCATTTTTCCAATTTTTTTTAGCAGCTAGCTCCAATCACCCAAAGTATAACAATTGGGTTTAAGAAAGAATCCCAAATATTTAAAACCTTCTTCTAGAGATTTTACCTCAAAAGGAAAAAAATCTTTTAATTGTAATAGCTCCTCCCCTGACCATCCTGCTTCTAAAAAAAGTGATTTTTTAGAACTGAAAGACATACTGGTAGCATTGATAAAAAAATTCAAGGGCCTCCTTTATAACTCGTCATTCTAATAAATTCCCTTTTCCAAATAAGATAACATCATCCAAAAAATTAAGTGTAAGCCTAATTCCAGTTGCAACACAAACTCCTTCAATTTTACCATCTTCAACGAGCTTCAAAAGAATTATACTAAGACCTTCAACAATAAGTAAAAACAATGGTGGTGAAAGAGGGAAACCTTGCCTCAATCCTCTATAACTTCTAAAGAAACTGGAAGGAATACCATTAATTAAGACTGAGAAAATTGTAGAGATGACACAACCCATAATCCAATCAGTAGCTTCTAGGATGAGACCAATCTGAAGTAACACTAATCTGAGAAACCTCCAATCAACCCTATCATAGGATTTCATCATATCTAATTTCAAGACCAAAGCTTTTTCATTTTTAACCTTTATACTATGCAGAGCCTCATGTGCCACTCCAATAACATCTATAATTTTCCTATTCTCCAAGAAGCCAAATTGTTCCTTTGACACACCCGTTGAGAGGAAAGATTTAATTCTAGTAGAAATGATTTTAGTAATTATTTTATAAGTCAAATTACATAGGGTAATGGGTCTAAAGCCTGCAAAGGAATTAGGCTTATCACTTTTTGGGATAAGTGCCAGAAAGGTTGCATTGAGAGCTCTAGAAACCTTCCCTTTCAGTCTAGACTCCCACCACTTCCAATAGTTCAGGGCCCAAAAGATCAAAGAAATCCAAGAAAAAATCAACAGTCCAGCTATCCGGCCCAATAATTTTTGAAACCAAAAACCCTTCAAAGTAGTCATCACCTCGGACAACAAAATATGATCACCAATTCTCTATCCTTCTTCCACATAGAAAATTCTAGGATAAACTTTAATAACTTACAATTGATGTATTATAGAAAGATTCTCTTGAGGTTTGAAGATACCTCAGAAATATCCCATCGCTTCCTTTTCTAAGTCCTTTTGTCTTGTAATTAAAGAGCCATCCAACTTTTTGATATCCCAAATAGCATTAGTCTGTTTTCTAAAATTTGCATAGGAATGGAAAAACTTTGTATTTATATCCCTCGAAGCAAGCCAATTTACTCTGCATTTTTGTCTCCAAGTCTCCTCCTCCTTCTTTAAAAGTTCCAATTTCCTTTTCTCTTTCTCTACAACCAAAACCTTATCTTCATCCCCCTTGAAGCCCCCAGGAAAGTCAGAGTAAACAATTTCTAATTCCACTTCCAACTGGGTTAGTTCCTCCTTATATTTTTTCTTTTTATTCCTCTCCCATCTAATAACTAGATATTTCAACCAAGTGAACTCTAAACCCACTAACTTGTGCCAATTAGTTCACAAAGTATGGTTCACTTAGCCAAACCAATTTGAATTTAAAAGGATAACTAATATTTTCCGGCTCTTGATCCAATTGGAACACCACATCCATGCGGTCAGAGGTCTTAACATTTACCACCCATGGCCCGTATCTGAGACCCGACATCGCCAATTTTTCATTAATTAAAAAGCGATCCAATCTCTTAACAATAAAATCCTGGTTTCCTCTTCCATTCCTCCAAGTCGGAATAAATTTAACAGGTTCCACATCTATTAAACCTTCTTCCTGTAACAGTTGATTAAAGTAGGAGGCCAGAGGTTCACTTCTTGAGGAAGAGCCCCAAACTTCCTTTGCAGAAACAGTAAAATTCAGATCGCCTCCCAGAGTTAAATTAAGCTCTTTCAGTAATCCATCCAACTTCACAATGTCCCAAAAGAGCTGTCTCTCCCCATAAGGACCATAATAATTTACGAGCTTCAATTTCTTGTTGAGGTCCTTAACAAAACCATCCAATAAGATTCCTGCAGGGGTCAAGAAAGCATTGAAATCATATTTTCTATGGTTCCAAGCAATTAGCAGTCCCCCTGATAACCCAAAAGAATCCACCCTACATAACTTCCACAAAGGTAACAGTTTTGAGAACACTTCTCGGGCTCTGTTCTCACTAACCATAGTTTCTTGAATTAGAAAAATATCAGGTTTTATCAAGTCAATCAACCATTTGAGAGCTAGGAATTTTGGAGCACCTCCCACTCCTCTAACATTAAGTGAGACTACAATCATTTTTTACCCCTCGCTAGGGATTTATGTACTCTAAGTACCCTTGGACCTTGTGAAACCTACAAACTTGTAACACCAATATTTTCCTTTTCCTTCCCCAATTTTGTCGTACTTCTCATTTTTATAGAAGAAAACTCCTTTTCTAACCCTCCAAAAACAACTCCTTTTAAATTCAAAGTTTCCTTATTCTTCATGTATACTCCATATCCCTCATTTGTCACATCCATCTTTACATTTGAAAAGG
>JASDQU010735643.1:319070-329095 GCA_032191745.1 Picea mariana | reverse complement strand
TCAGTATTCCAACATAGGTGTTGGTGATTTGTACCAAACTAACTTTGAACCTCAAGGAGTGTGAACCCCTCAGGAAAATTATACCCCCAGTACCACCATTCATTGGATCACTTTGCGAGGCACCATCAAAGTATTCCCAAGCACAAGATTTTTCAATGATCTCGAATGTAATTTTCCTAGGAGGCTTGGCCTGTTTTGCTTATTTGAAACTTGATAAAATATTTAGCCTTTGTGAAGCAAATTTTAAAGGAGGAATGGTATGGTCATAAAAAAGTATAGCATTCCTAGCAATCTATATTCCCCATGCGAGAATCACTTGCAAAGCTTTGAACTTGACCTATTCATTTTCACACCAAATTTTCATCCCTACCTCAATAGAGTTCTCTCTTCATACATCCTTTATTCTAGATAGACCTTCGACTTCCTCCCACATTTGCACAACACATGAGAAAGACATACTAAGATGATAGTTCGATTCTTCGCATAGAGGATACCTCCTTGGACCACAGACATTTATTTTTTGTAAGATGTCCCATGTGAGGGCTCTATTATTGAGAAAACTCCACATAAAAGTATGATAGGGACATTTAAACTTCCATATCTTATTCCACAACCATCTTTGGTCCCCCACTCCTTTCTATGAGATGAGGGATTTATACCCCCCTTTAGGGGTGAAGGCTCCTGATGGATACATCGATCAGATTAGGCTACCCTCTTCATCTTTTTTCTTGACATGACTAGATTTTAGCTTAGTGATATATGCTTCCCAAAGCTTTGCACATGTGTCTCTAAAACCCATCATTTATGCATGCAAACCTTTCTTGATTCCAAATTATAGTTTATTTAGGGTCAACTATCTGGCTTAAATGAAAGCAACCTCCATCTTTTAAATCTTGAACCATGTGGCTTGGAATCCTAAAATCCTCACCACATCCAACCCATGGATCCTCCCCAACCCTTACTCTAGTACAATGACCAACAAGTTTCCACACAAGCCAATTTCCAACCAAAGGAAAGGATCGAATCACTGCTTTCCACATAATAGATACATTTTGTATATATTTCAAGGGAATTCTTAACCAATCCTCCAAAGAATCACAACTTATATACTTTTGACTCACTGCATGACACCATAATCCTTTCCCTTGAATGAGCCTCCCTACACTCTTTGTTGTCAATGCCTTGAAAATATGAAAGATGTTTTTTAGATCCCAACCTCCCAATACTTTTGGGATTGTAATCCTTTTCCAACTTACCAATGGAATCTCCTTCTTCTTTACATATTGACCATAAAAATCTAAAGTTGATTCTTCTGAACACCTCTAGAGCACCTTTGAGAATCTAATATAGTGACATCCAATACACAAGAATCACTTCTAAAACATGCTTTACCAGCACTAGTTTGTCCCCTCTTGAAAGTCATCGAATACACAGACATTTATTCTCTTTTCCACTTTTTCTATCAACCAAAATCAATCCCTTTTCAAATAAACATTTGGTTTTCAAATGAAACCCAAGTATTTCAAACCAAAATCCAAATTGATCTGATTGTAAGGAAACAGATTTGAGAAACGTAACATGTCTTCAATAAAAAAAATCCCCACAAATAAGACAATGGACTTTTTAATGTTTATTTGTATGCCCATAGCTATGCAATATAAATCTATAATCTCCCTCAACTTAACTACATTTCATCTAGTCCTGTTATAAAATATCAAAATGTCATCAACAAATAAAAGGTGAGAAAGATAATAAGAACCCCCTATTTTTATACCCTTGAAGCTCCCTAATCTTTTGGCATCTAATAGATCCCTATTTAGGCCTTCTACAACAATTTTAAAAATAAGAGGGGAAAGAGGGAACCCTTGCCTAATTCCTCTTTTAGGCCTAAAGAAAAGAGTTGTTGAACCATTCATCAAAACACTGAATGTAACTAAAGTAAGACATATCATAATCTAGTTCACAAAAGGCACATAGAAACCCAAATGTATTAGCACTAGCCTCAAATATGACCAACTTAATCTATCATAAGTCTTTGAAAAATCATCCCTTTGCCACCATAGCTCTTAATTTCCTAGTTTTTATGGATCAAAGTCCCTCCTGAGCCAATCCAACTGCTCATGAATATGCCTACCCTCAAGAAATCTAAACTACTCACTCGAGATAGAATTTGAGAGAAAAACTTTAACCCTTCGAGCAATGATTTTATCAATAATATTATAAATGAAGTTACAAATGGATATTGGTCCGAATTCTTCAAAGGAAAGAGGATTATCTAATTTTGGAATGAGGACTATAAATGTGGCATTAAAATCTACAATAATCCTACCTGATGATCTTGACTCCTCAATGACCTTCCTTGAATCCTCTTCTAGAATATCAATAAACCCTAAGAAAAAATCAACTCACAACCCATCAAGACCCATGATTTTGTCTTTCTGGAAACTATGAAGCACGTGGACTACAATTCCTCCTTAGACACCTCTTCCATCAAACTTTGATTTTCTTCAGCATTTACAAAACTAGGGAAGAAAGAGATCATTCTAACCACATATGCTATAGTATCTCTACCATCGGTTTTGTAAACATTTCCAAAATGTTCCACCCCTAAATTATATATATCATTGAAACTATTGGCCTCAAACCCATCATTTCTCACAATCTTCCAAAAAATGTTTATATTTTTCCTATAATTGACATATTGGTGAATTTTTTTTGGAATTTTCATCTCCACTTTTAAGCCATAGAGCACAGCTCTTGAGTCTCCATTTTACTTCTTTGTCAAACAAAAGTTTCCTTCTTTTTTTTTCTCCAAGAGATTGACCTTTGCCTTTGTTTCCTCGAAAAGAAAACCAAAACCCTCGCAATTATATAGAACCTCCAATTTGGCTCCAACTTCATTTAGGGATTTTTCATTGTTTAGTTTGTTTTCATGGGCCCACTCAATAAAAACATGCTTGAAATTGTTAAATTTGGATTCAAATTGGATAGCAGTTCATTCCCTAGACGGTCTATCAAAGGATCCCACAAATCTTTAATCAACTTTAGTAAATCCTTCTTCCCCAACCACCCTAGGTTAAATTTTAAAGGGCTCGAGGATTTCCTCCCATGTAAAGCTATATCAAGAACAACTAGAAAATGATTGGAATTTCTGCCCGAGCTTACCCATTGTAGAATTCTTACTGCATCCTCAAGCCATGGCTCCAACATAAAAAAAAATTATAACCCATTTTCTATCTATTCATCGTCAATCCTTTTATTATATCAAGTGGGTTTTGACTTTACATGCATAACATCAATAAAATCATCATCATCCAGCTTCCATAAGAGATAATCAACTTGAACTACAATACCTCAAACCTTTGAACTATGCAAAAATAAATTTAATCCCCCCCCCCCTAATAATGGAGAGCCCCTAGCCTAACCAACCACATCTAAAAATCTTGTCTCTATAATCCACCCTATTAGCATAAGGCCCATAGATGTTTAAGACGGTAAATTCCTTTCCCAAATCTTAGGAGTAAATCATTGTTCCTAAATCTGAATCAAAGGACCAATAATTATAACATATTAGGGATCTTCTCTTCCACCCATAAATAAGACCCTCAGGCCTACCCCTTGAATCAATAAACATAAAATCTCAACCCTCAAAAATATTTTCCAACTCTCCCACTATACACTCCCCCAAGACATTATCTCTTGCAATAGTAACACATCAGGATTTTGGGCTTCCACAACCTTCTTTAAGGCCAACTTTTTTTAGGGGCTTCCCAACCCTCTATAATTGATGGACAAACAAATCATTTCTCACCCATCAAAGGGGTGTTGGCTTCCCTAAGAACCCCTTCTAATGAAAGTTGTTTGCTAGATTGGACCTCATTGAAAGCTTTAACTTGGGTTAAAGACATAAAAATATTTTCTTCCCCTACCATTTTCTTTAGGTCCCTTAAATTTGTTCATGCCCAAGCCTCCTTCGGTTCCTCTTCAAAACCCATTCCCCCAAATTTCCTAGATCTAAGGTTATAGCTAATAGGATCCACCTTCCCCTCTATAGTAGACAACACCATATCTTCCTTGTCATCACTTAGACACGCAATAAACCCAAAATACTATACTTCTTTGGAAACCCTACCCACCACATCAAACAAATTAATTAAAGAAGAATAATGATTATCCCTAAACCCATATAACCAATTCAAAAAATCACCCTTTATCCAATCACAACCAACTCCCATGTGATCATTTGACCACAACCCAAAAATTGATTGTTTTTTTGGAGGAGAGCAAAGATTGAGGGGGGTGGAGAACTTATGAGCTTATGAGAAGCAAGTGGGGATGATCCATCATCTCGCATTCTATCCTTTTCCAAATACAGAGTGGATTGATTTAGATCCATGAGAATGGGAGAGTATGTACCTGAAATTGCTCAGGGGGTTACCTCATCGCCTCTATATCCTGCACCATATCCACCACCAAACCTTATGACTTGAATTCTTAACGAACCTCTATTCCTTCTAGCATGGGAATTGGTTCTAGGAGTCTGACCCCTTAGAATGCACATTGATTTTCTCCTTCTTGACTGAGTCTTCCTTTTGACGAGGGAGTTTACAATCCACTGCCATATATCAGTAAGAGTGGCACCGAAGACATCTAAATGGAACACCTACATATTCCAAAATTTTCTCAAATTCAATACCACCCTTCTTTAGGACCATACTCTCAACAAGTCCCTCCCTAAGATCCAATCCCATTAACAATCAAGTAATGGTCATAGAATCAATATCATGAAAGGATAGATAAAATTCATAGAATTAACCAAGGGTGTTCCCGATCTCCATGAATACTTTAGGTGACCAAAAATCGATCGGGAGGCTAGGTAACTTAGCCCATACTAATTTTATTATACCTTCTCTTTCTTGGCATAAAAAAATGGGGTCCAGTTTTTTAGTGACAGGGGTGTTATACCCCATTTCCCATATGAAGAAAATACATTCTATACATGCCAAGACAAGAGAAAGATGAAGGCCATGTGTAACATCCCTGCTATAATCCCCAGTTTAATTAATGTTTATGTAGATATAAAGTGTGGCTATGGCCAAAGTGATGTAATATGTGAATTGTGTTTCTATGTTTTAATAATAAAATGTGATGTCAATTGCTAATGGGGCATGGAAAAGACATGGGATCTAAATTAATCCACAAGAGAGGGGAGTGTCTAGGATAATGGCCAAGAGGGGTCCAAGGGGGAATTACTCGTGTATATTAATTCAACCCTTTTTCCTAAATTTTGCTATTTGTATATGAACCTTCCAATTTTTTATTGAGTGTTCCCAAATCTAATCATTGAATGCATCTAAGAGGGTGGATGTGAGTGGTCACATCCCAAAGTTATTGGGCACATGGGGTTGAGTACAATCATCTTGGGGAAGAGTGTGAGTCAAGAAAGGCAGGCCAAAGAGAGGAAATCTGTATGGGTTGGGAAATCAATTTTACACAAGGAGTTTTTGTGCATGAGAAGCAAGGGGAGAACAAAGAAATAGAGCTTGGAGCTGGTGCAGCCATGGGGGGAAATTATAGAGCAAGTTGGAGCATATTGGAGCATATTTGGAGCTGGAAACTAAAGAACTAGGTTGTCAGGACTGAAGAGTGAACTTTTGAGTGAGTTGCACTAAAACAACAAGTGTTCGTTGTTATTTGTTGGTGGTTTTCCTAGCAGCAGGTTCGCTTGAGTTCTAGAGAAGCACTGGTAAATGAATGGGACGCTCGAGGGACTAAGATCGGTGAAGGGGTACATTCCTTGGGTTGGAAAGCTCAAGAGGAAGAGAGTTGGTGTAAAATTGAGATAGTTAAAGGAAGAAAAAAGTGGGTTGTGAGTTTTATAAGTTGTGATTGGAATGTGAGAGACCACCCTCTTTTCTGGATTACTAGCCTCGGCTCGGGGGTGACTGGTTGTTAATATTTGGAACAGTCGGCCTATGGTTGGGTGGAACGCCCGTCCCAAGCAGTTGGTTGCACAACTATTATGAAAAGATAAGTGTTTTAAGTTGTTTTTGTTGTATTATGAATTTTAATTGTTGTGCATGAACTTTGAGTATGAGAACATATTTTATATGTTGTTGTAATGAAGTTTATTAGTTGTATTTTCATGATCATTTTATCATGTTGTAGATGCATCTATTTTGCTGTTATAGATAGTGGTTAAATATGTTTAATTCATAGTTGAAAGCTACAAGAAATTAGTTAAATGTAAATGAATTAAAATAGTTATTAGAGATTTCATTTTTGTGAGTTTTATGCACCGTAATGTCCCTCGGTTGGGCTAGGGGATGTTACATTATAGTATCAGAGCCTCTAGTTCAAACATCAGGCTTGTATGGGCCAAGACAGTTGCAAATTGGTGAAATTTATTGTTGCAAATTTTGTATGTGATGAAATTAGGGGAAAATGGAAAAGAACGGGGTGAAATTCCCAATTTCATGAGTGAAATCTGGGTTTAGATGACTCTGGGCTGTTTAAGAGGTTCCATGGATCCAAGCTGCAAAGTTGCAGGGCATAATTCGGTTTGGAATGGTTGAATTTTGAATTTGAATAGTTGTTGTAGATTTATAGGCATTTTGGTGAATCGATGGTCGAGATCGTGTTTGATCTCAAGATCAGCGACCGAGATTCACTTTGAAAATTTTTAAAATCCATAAGGTATCAGTCGTTTGAAAGGTTGAGTAAATCAATGGTCATGATTAATCTTCGACAGATGAGGAAATAGATCGGATCGACGGTCCAAATTCACCTGGGTTTTTGTCGAAATTTTCTGAGTGGAGGTTCGACAACATAATCCATCGACGAACGATGGTCAGATCAACAAGTTTGGTGAATTGTTGGAAATTCTACAAGAGGAAACGTTGATGGTTGACAAACGATGGATGGGCATCGATAGAATTGGACGAAGTTGATACAATCAACGACCAAGATTAATTTTGGGGGTTTGTGAAATGAATAAGATCGACAGTCTAGATCAGTTGGAGAAATGTCGAAAATTTGCTAAGTGTTAAATTTCACCAAGAGAAATTGTTGATGGTCAATGGTTGGGTCGGCCGAAATGGTGAAAAGTTTGGTTCGGCCATAAGACATCTTTGACCGCCGATGGTCGACAGTTGAGCGTCGGCTGAATTTGGCGAAGTGTTGGGTCATCTAAGAGAATCGGTCAATGGTTGATGAAGGGAAGAGGGTGATGATGTGCCATGCCATGTCATCATCCACGTGTCATGCTATGTCAACAGTTGCCACGTCAGCCAACAGAGGTCGATGGTCAAGTCAGCCGATTTGGGGAAGCATCTTTGACAGTCATCAGGAATCGTCGATTGCCAATGGGCCAATAGTTAGCATCAACCGAATTAGTGGGTAGTTCCATTCACCAATTAAGATCGTCAATGGTCGATGGTTTGGTCAGCCGGTTTAGAGATTGAGTGCAAATCCGTAGTTGGGAAATGGATCGACGGTTGATGGTCGGATCGACAGTTTGGGAAAAATGTTTTGCGCACCCAAAGGAGGATGTCAATCGTTGATGGTTAATAGAGTCATATTAATGGTTATTGTTTCTCCTGATTTGAGATCAACGGTTCATATTTAAAGGGATGTTACAGTAGTAAAACAATCAATTTTATGCAATTTTTTGGTAGTTTTTGAAGGTCATTAACTTGCGGGGCATTTTTGAAGGCCTAAACGACATTTTTAGCAAATCAAAACCCTCGATCAAATAGTGTAACAAGGTAAACTTTGCCTCTGCATCTCAAATAAAAGAACTAGGAGAGAGCTATCCAATGAGCTAAATGGTTCACAAAACGGAGTTCGTATGAGAAAGTTACAACCAAAATAGTGAGGGTAAAATTCCGGCACCAGTTTTACTTCCAGAGGGCATAACTCCATGCTCAGAAGTTCGTTTGGGGCACATGAGTAGTCGATGGAAAGATCATGACCCATTGAAGCCAGTGGTGGAGTCATATTTTGGTTATGGTACCTGAAAAATGTTTAAGAAGAGAAATAAGGCACCTATATCATACAAGGGTAATTTGGGTAAAACAACCTAAACGTCTCTAAACCATAACTTTCAGCTCAGAGCTCGGATTTGAGTAAACAAATAGTTGATGGAAAGGCCTTGAGGATTAGAAGACATATGTCAACCCATAATTTTTATTTGAGCAATAAATTTCTCAGAAATTAATAAAGATATTTTTGTAGCAGTAAAAGACTAGAAATTGCAGCATGTAATTGTTGTAAATTTTCGCTCAGAACTCAAATTGAGGCATGAATATAGCCGTTGGAAAGTTTTTTCAGAGAGGAATGCATCAAGGAAATCAAAATTTGAATTGGTGCAATGTTTCCCTCATAAATTGATGAAGAAACAATATTTATTCTAATGGATGAAATGTTTTATGTTATGCATGTTTCTAACAGTAATTATTACATGCACATTTCTTGTAGAATTAGAGGTATAGAAAGCAACTTTAGTCCTTATATGATGACTAGAGTTATGGAAGATGATCATGGATCTTACAACCATGAGAAAGGGATCATAGGTCTGCATGTCAGCATGGGGAATGTTGACACAGATTCAAATGGAAGAAGGAATAGGCAAGAGCATGTCACTATGAGAAGCCTGCATAAAGAAGTGCAAATATATAGAGCTTATAACGAAAGAAATTTGAAGGCTCGTGAAGAGATACTTCAGAGCTTAAATATGTTGCATAAGCAACTTAACAAGTACTTTGGCACTAAGAAATCATATAGTGCTAGACAAGTGTCAACATATATATCCCATAACAAAAGGGGTGATCATGGAAATGATAGGCAGCCAAGAAGCATGAGCAGACACCATCATTCTCCAAGGCAGTACACTAGAATAAATCATGCAAGCTAAGGGCCAAGGAGCAGCCCAAGTGTGTCTCTTTTTTGGAGGTAAAGGAGAAGGCTTGAGGAAAACAACTTGTAAGGTGAGCTCAGGAATATTAAGCCACCAACTTTCAATGGTGAGCACGGGAAGGGAGAAGAAGTTGAGGCCTGGCTATTGAAAATGAAGAAATATTTCAAGCTGCATGAATACCCCTCTCGGGTAGAAGCTATAATTTACACCTACCATTTGCAAGGAAAGGAAGCCATGTGGTGGGATAAGCTTAAGCAAGCCAAGAACCTTAATGACAAGAGGATCTCATGGAGGTAGTTCAAAGGATATTTTCAAGAGAAATATATATCTGAGCATTATTATGAAAGGAAGATGAAAGCGTTCTTTGAACTCAAGTTGGGAAACATGACAATGGGTGAATATGAAAAGAGGTTCTTTGAATTGTTGAAGTATGTTGACTTCATTAAGGATGAGAAGGTCAAAATCCAAAGGTTTTTAAGTGAGTTACCATCCTTCTACAGTGAAAAGATTCAATATGATAACCCCAAAAATTTGTAGGAAGCCATAAAGAGATCAAGGCACCTTTATGAGCAAACCAAAGGAAGGCTAGTGTTCCAAAAGGCTTGGAATGAAAAGATGAAAGTGTTGATTAAGGTTGGTTGTCATTGATGTCAACCCTTGAAGAAAGACCCGTAGCACAAAGGTTTGGGTAATGGACCCAATAGTGTTTGATGTAAATATGACTCATTATTGTTTTGTCATGGTTGATAAGAAGCAAATATGGATGAACTCCAAAGTGGTCCCCTTATGGTGAAAGCCCTCACGGGAAGACGCTTTGTGGAGTAAGAGAACCCATGCTTAATTGTGGAATAATGAGATGAAGGAAAGTGAATTTGTCAAGGAAAATATCCTAGATGGATATTTCTTGTCATTTCATTTCCAATGGCATGTGGAACGTCACATAGTTTCTCACGGTTAGAGAGTTATGGCCATGAGAAGTTGGAGACCCCAGGTTTGGGTAATGGACCCAAGTTTGTTTGATGGGTAACGGTATGAGTTATGATATATTTTCAGATAATACTATTCTATATGGACAGTACATGTCATGCCATTTCTGGTGGTATGTATA
>JASDQU010735643.1:288714-301869 GCA_032191745.1 Picea mariana | reverse complement strand
CCCCCCCCCCCCCCGAATAGATCTGGAGAGGAGTACGAGTTAGAAATTCTTTGTAAGATGGGATGAAAGTTGTTATAATATCTTCAACTACTTTATTAACATAAAGTTATGGGTGAAGAATCTCATTTTGGTCCTCCATTGTACCAACAACCTCAAAACATGAAAATAATCCTTCTACATCCATTACAAACTTCTCACTTAAACCTTTCGACTGCTCTACCAAACCAGAAACAAGAGGAAAAACTTGAGCTCCCGAGCACTGAATCCCCTTCTACTGACCATAACTCCTGCTCAAAGTTCATTCGAGTGGGTTCCTTACAGTCGGAAAGACCTAAAGTCTTTAAAGGCTTAGTTCTCACCTCTACTTCTGGAGAGAAAGCGCCCCCCTATAAAAGGAAACACTGTTGTTGGAACCCCCTCAGATCTACCCAAAGACAAACCCTCCTCCAGAAAACCAAAAATCGACTCTGCCTGAGGCCCCAAAAACTCTGAGCCCAATTCATATTTTTTGACATCTTTAATCAAATTTAAATCAACAAAGATCTCATGCAGGGGAGGTGATGTAACAAGGCCAAATTTATCCAAACAGACACCCTATAGTAACTCTACATCATTCAAAGTAAGGGAAGAAAATAGTACTAGAGAAATTCTCCTAAGCTTACTAATAATCTTTAATCTCCATCATAGTTATGTAAAAGTTCCCCCGCTTTGATTAATCTCTAACACCACTCGAGATGAGCTAATGACCATTTTATCATCATTTACATCTTCTATGTTAATTAATTTTGTTTTGTTATGATGGCATTTTGATCCCTCCTTGTTGGTGCCCGTAAAACATTAAACATATATCAATAAAGAGATCACTTAATTCATAGAATCCTAAAATAAGTTAAACCCTAAGGTAAAATTTTGCATTCACTAAAGTAAAAAAAACACAAAAATTTAAAATAAGTATATTATTCTAATTTTTGTTAATCTTTCCTATTAATTTAACATTATTTAATATTAATATATATAATTTTAGTATTTCTTCTAATTTTTATTATTACGCAATATACTTTTATATTGGTTTGACATTATGCATTATAGGACTTTATTGATTTCATATTAACTTAAAAATTTAAAATAAGTATATTATTCTAATTTTTTTGTTAATCTTTCCTATTAATTTAACATTATTTAATATTAATATATATAATTTTAGTATTTATTCTAATTTTTATTATTACCCAATATACTTTTATATTGGTTTGACATTATGCATTATAGGACTTTATTGATTTCATATTAACTTAAAAATTTAAAATAAGTATATTATTCTAATTTTTGTTAATCTTTCTTATTAATTTAACATTATTTAATATTAATATATATAATTTTAGTATTTATTCTAATTTTTATTATTACCCAATATACTTTTATATTGGTTTGATATTATGCATTATATGACTTTATTGATTTCATATTAAGTTGACATTATGAAATGTTTTTATAATATCATTATTACGCCCCGTATTAGCTTGCTCTCTAAATGCTTGCATTCATATTAACTTGACATTATGAAATGTTTTTATAATATCATCATTACGCCCCGTATTAGCTCGCTCTCTAAATGCTTGCAGTGGCGTGTAAACACAAAGCACAGCCATTTTAAATGCTTGTGGTGACCTCTCATTATAATTAAAATGTAAAAAATGAGTGTCGGTTTAAATGCTTGTAGTGACGTGTCCTAAACTTCTAGATGGTTCTGGGACTGCGCACTCTTGAAGCGTCTTGGGGAATCTATCTCGATGCCTTTTGCTTATGCAGAAAATTGAGCGCCACAAACACACGCTCATAACGATAAAGCTTTTCAAATGGCTGTTTGCCTGGTAAGTGTCGTTTCAATGCACATGCGTAATTTCTAGTAAAATTGGGTGGTTTATATGTTTTATTTTTTTGAGTTTTTAAGGATATATTTTTAGATTAATTTTTATTGAAATTTGGTAAAAAATTGTTGGAACTTCAGATTTGAGTGATTGAATATGTATAATTGAAATGCTCTGAATCAAGATATACAATTCATTTATGCTTAAAAATACAATTTAAATAATAGAAAATAGTGATTTCACCAAAATCTATTTCGTTAAATTCTTATGAAAAAATTCAAATGTTTAGACAAATAACTAAGAACAACACCGCACATGAAGGTGAATTCATCTTTGTTTTTTAAAATACTGGAGTAGAAAGTATAATGTTTTGATACTCTCTTTATTTTTATCCGTTTGCATGTATGAAATCATAATTTTTTGTTTTTTAAATTGTATTTTTGAATGTAAAAATAGATTTAGTATAATGAAAAACTTTTAATAAAATTATACAGAACTAACCACTCAAATCTACAGATTCAACAATTTTTTATAATAAATATTCTTAATAAACCTCTCTCGTTCAACCCATCAACCCGATGAACTTTTGGTCTGCTAATATGTACGTGCTAGACAGATTTGTCTGAAAAAAATGTTTAGTATGTTATTTATTTGTTTGGTACATTTATCTTTTATATTTCTTGATTTGTTTAGTAATTAAAAAAAAATGTTTAATTACGCCCAAAGACGTATACCTATTGACAATGGGCAGATTTAATAGGGGTTTAGTGCTTAATCAGTTTTCTATGGACATGATTAAATATGGCTGGAATATTCTTAGTAGTCACACAAAATAAATGGCTGTGATTTCAATCATTAACTTCCTAGCTATTATAAAGACATCGGTTTATGTGTTTACTTTTTTACATTTACCTAATCATATTTAAAAATTACTTTGATAACTAAATGATTGCCACCTAAGTGATTAACATAAATTAAAATATTAACACCAGATAAATGAAGCTCAACTGCTAGTATGTTATTCATGAATTTGTCATAAAAATTCTACTTACCCGTATCTTTATATTCTGTGTTGTAATTTTATTTTTTATATTTCTTGTTGTGGATTTTTTGGAATTAAATTGTGTTTTGTAGATATTTTTGGAATTAAGTTATGTAGATAAAAAAAATTCCCTAATTAGATTAATGTAAGAAAAAAATATTGAGTATATTATTCATAAATTTGTCATAAACTATTAATGTTTTATGAGTATTTTATGATTTAATATTTTTTTAATTCAAATATAATTATAAAAATTTTAAATGGGTTTAATGGTTAAGAACACATACTTACTCCTAAAAAATTATAAGTTCAAATCCAAAGAGAGTAGGTTATGTATACCTCGATTTATAAAAAACATATAATAAGTACAAAATAATTAAACTATTAAATTAATAATTTTTCTAATCCATATTAATAATGTTTTAATTGGATATAGGCATTTACCCATTATTCTTCATAAATATTAAATATTAAGAGTATTAATGGAAATTAGAATATTTTAAAATTATATCTTAGCTTCTTATAAAACATTACCATATCCCATAGTGATCAATAAATTAACAATTTTAGTTTAACAAATTTTCTATTCAATTTCAATAATATTTTAATTGGATATGCACATTTACCAACTATTAGTCATAAATATTGAAATTAATATTAATTATACTAATCAAAATTAAAAAACATTATTATATGCAATGATTATGAGAGGTTAAAACTTGAGGAAATGTTAAAGGTTTAAGAGATTTGCCCTGTCACTTGATAGATGATGAGTACAAAATAATGAACCTTTTAAATTGATAAATTTTCGAATCCATATTAATAATGTTTTAATTTTGATATACACATTTACCAATTATTCATAGAAAATATTGAAATTTAATATTAATGATATTAATCAAAATTAAAATATTTTAAAATTATATCTTAACTTCTTATAAAACATTATCATATACTATAGTGATCAATAAATTCATAATTTTAATTTAATAATTTTTCTATTCAATATCAATAATATCATAATTGGATGGAAGGGCAGAAGAATTTCTTGGATGACTCTGATGAAAAAATCAATCTAAGGTTTAACAGTTGTGGTTTTAGTAGCGGCCAACATCGTTACCAAAGGGAGAGTGAGTGGAACCCCCTCCTACAAGAAAGTAGTTGTGGACAGAGGGAAAGGCCCACGCGGCGTCGGTTTCAAGGAACCTCTAACAGGCACCTCAGGACCAGGATCAGAAAAGAATCAAGAGGTCAACTAAGAAAAAAGTGATCGTGTGGGGGAAGAGGCCAGAGAAGCCTAGGATGACACACAAGAAATGACGAACCCTAATGGGGTAGATGGGGTCAACCTGTGTAAACCTAAAATAACATTGATCCCCAAAGTTATACTGGAAGACCCCCAAACACAACTCTTCTGGGATCAGATGAAGACACATGCACTAATCTACAAGCTCATGGGCCTGTGGCCCACAGAAAAAATGTTGCGCAGCTGGATAAAATAACAATGGAAGATGAGTGGAGAAGTTTAATTCCAACTGGGATCGAAAGGGTTCTTCACAACAGTCTTTATGAACCTGGAGGACCTGGATAAAGTCTTTGAGGGGGGGGGAGCATATTTCCATGCCTCAGTGGGGTTGTACATGTGCCCATGGAAGGAAAAATTCTCCCCGGAAAAAGAAACCTTTAAAAATGTCCTAGTCTGGCTAAGGCTTTACTCCTTACTGCTAGATCATTGGATGTTGTCCACCTTCGAAGCAATATGGAACAAGCTTGAAAAATGTGTCAAGACATCGGAAGCAACATTAAAAGGAAGATACACATCCTATGCAAGGATCTGCATAAAGATGGATGTCTCGGGGGATCTCCAGGAGGCCATAAGCCTAGAGTTTAGGGATGAGGAATGAATACAAAGCATGGAATACAAGCAGATCTTGTTTCGATGCATAAGATGTCATGGACATGGACACCTACTAAGAGAATGTCCTCTCAATAAAAAAAAAGAACTGGAAAACACCAAACTACAACAGGATGGGGACATTTTTGTGAGGAAGAATCACAAAAGTAGAGGAAAAAAAGACAAGGCAAGCCCCCAACAGGAAGCAACTCGGAAGCCAAGAATAACGCAAAAGGAAGAGGCAACCCCAACCAGGGAGAAAAAGAGGGAAAGAAAAAGACGAAAGCTAGGGAAACAAGCAAACAAACAACTCATGAGAACATAGAAAATCCAAACAACAAGGGAGACCAGGGAGGCATTGCGAGTGCTATGGAAGGAGGAAATGAAGACGCCAACACCCCAATGCAGGAGGTAGATGGAGATGTCGAGATGACACCAAGCGAGGTAGGAACAGAAGACCCAAATCTCAGAGACATTGTGCAAAGGGAAAGAATAGACCTCCTGAACATACTGAAACAATGGAAAAGGCAGGGAGTTGACAATGTGCCAGCGGAGCAACTGGATCGCATTCAATATCTCTTCCTCCTAAGGGAGGAAACAAAATCTAGAGGTACCAAGCGCATGCATGGCGAGATAGGACACCTGGGAATCAAAGTAGGTGATGGACAACCACAACACTCACCCAACAAGGCAAGGAGGAAGAAAGGAAGGAAATCAAACAACGTAGCCCTACAAGAACTAGGAGCCCTACTGATAAATTCAAGTAAGATTAAAAAGCTCTTCCCCAACTCCCCCCAACATGTTTAAAGGAAGATTATAACTTGGAATATAAGAGGCGTAAACAACCCAAGAAAGAAATGAATCCTTAAAAATAGATTGAGGAAGGAACAACTTGACCTATGTTTCATTCAAGAGACAAAATGCAAACTGGACATAATGGAAATAATCAGTAAAAAACAATGGAGAAAGTACAAGATGTTGGCTGTAGAAATCCAACAGATGGTGGGAGGAATTCTCACCTTGTGGAACCCACAATCGGTGAACCTACTCGCATCAGAAGCCATGAGACACACACTTTCTGTTAACATGCAAATTATAGGGAACACGGTGAAAATTCTATGCACGAATATGTATGGCCCCCAGGTGCTAGAGGAAAAAAGGAGAATGCTCCTAGACCTAGAGAATTTAAAAGAATGAACCAACAACCTCCACTAGATTCTGGCTGGGGACTTCAACATCATCACTACTCTTGCTGAGAAAAAAGGGGGCACCATGAAACTGGACAGGGATGCAAAAGATTTCACAACTTTCATAGACACAATGGAGCTTGTGGACATCAGAACCAACAATGAACAATTCACCTGGAACAACAAACGACTATCTCACCACCAAGTAGCCACAAGGCTAGACATATTCCTGGTGTCCGAATCCATTATTTTGTAGGGATTAGCTTTGGACTACAACATCCTCCCCTGGGGGGGATCAGACCACTGGTTGGTTCAATTGGAAGCGAATTTTCAGACCACAACAAAGAACATGCCATTTAGATTTGAGAAATTTTGGATCGACCATCCCACCTTCAAAGAGAACATCAACCAATGGTGGCAGGAGGAAATACCAGACCAAGGGACAAGGATGTTCAAACTATACAAGAAACTCAAGTACATCAAACAAAAACTTAAGGAGTGGAACAGAGAAGTCTTTGGGAACATAAACCAGGGGAACAAAAGAATCGAGGATAGGATGAGGAAGTTCCAGTAACTTTGCATCAAAGAGGGTACACAGAGGATCAGAAAAAAAGAAGAGATCCGAATGATCTAGGAATGGGAAGAAAGATGCAAGCAGGAAGAGACTCTGTGGCACCAAAAGTCCAGAATAAGGTGGCTTAAGGAAGGGGAGAGGAACACCAAGTTTTTTCACAGAACAACTATTGCAAGAAGATCTCATAAAAAAATCTTGAAGATTAGGGACCAGGACGGGATAGAAAAAGAATCCCACCAGGGCATTGAAAATGCACTGGTCAATCACTTCCAGGGTATAGCTAAATATCCCAACCAAGACATATCTGTGTCCATCCAGAGGATAACTCAACACATCCCCAATTTGGTCACAAAGGATCAAAATGTTATCCTATGCAAACCCATCACAGAGGAAGAAATTGACCAAGTGGTCCAGGAGATGCCCAATGGAAAGGCCCCAGGCCAAAATGGCTTCACAGTGGAATTATTCAAAGCCTACTGGGATGTGGTTAAGTATGACATATATGGGGTGATGGAGGACTCCAGGTGCTTGAACTCCATCTTGAAAGATTTAAATTCCATGATGATTACTCTAATCCCAAAAGAAGACAAAGCTAGGACTCCATATCTCTACAGACCAATAGCTTTGTGCAATGTAGTTTACAAGATAATTTCCAAAATCATAGCCAATAGACTGAAACCACTCCTTCCCACACTGATTTCATAGGAACAGGCGAGCTATGTGGAAGGGAGAAAAATCATGTACAATATCATCCACGCCCATGAGATAATTCACACGCTGAAAAGCCAAAGGAGAGGGGGGATGATAATCCAACTTGACCTAGCGAAGTCTTATGACAAAATAAGATGGCACTCCATCACCAATACACTGGAATCTTTTGGTTTCGACTAGCATTGGATCAACTGGATCATCACTCTAGTCTCAACGACAAGTTTCTCACTGTTAATAAATGGAGCCCCAACCAAAACTTTTTATCCATCTAGAGGCATCAGACAAGGGGATCTGCTATCCCCCTTACTTTTCATTCTAATGATCGAAGGGATGAGTAGAAGTATAAAAAGAGCAACTGCATCTGGTGAAATAAAAGGCCTCAAACCGTTTGAAAACTGTCCAACCTCAACACACCAACAGTTCGTTGATGACACCCTGCTCCATGGCACACCCATAGTAAAGGAAGCGAAGGCTTATAAAAAAATCTTCAAAGACTTCGGGGAAGCCTCGGGGGTGGAAATCAATCACTCCAAGTCCATGATATATGTTTTCAACACTAATCCGACAATTCAAAGAAACTTGGCCAACATTCCAAGGTTTGAACACAAAACCCTCCCAACGAAATACTTGGGAATCCCCCTGACAAATAGAGCTTGCAAAAATGCTACGTGGGAAGGAGTTATCAACAAATTGCAAGAGAGGGTAAAAAATTGGACTTATGGAGATCTAAACCTGGCTGGAAGGCTTTTCCTCACCAAAACAGTTCTATAAGTAATTCCAATGTTTATGATGTCAGCGTTTCTAGCCCCCAAAGGAATACTACAAAAGATAAGAGCCAGCCAAAGAGATTTCCTATGGAGAGGCACAGAAAACAAAAAGAAATGGGCCTTGGTGGCCTGGGACAAGGTATGTAGACCAAAGAGCAATGGAGGCTTGGGGTTACAAGAACCATAGGTAACCAACGAGGCCTACGGGGCAAAGCTTTGGTGGAGATGGGTAAAAGACAAATCAGTGTCGCAGGTGAATCTATGGAAGGCCAAGTATTCCCTGAACATCAACGACCATGAGTGAATTTGGTTCATGGGCACAAGGGAGGGATCAATCATCTGGAATCTTGCTTGGCAAAATAAGAATTGGATCCATCATCATAGCTTCTGGGAAGTCAGAAATGGTAGAACAACAAGGTTCTGGGAGGATGCATGGCAACAAAAACCCAGAATGGAAACTCTGGACAGGGAGGAGCTCCAACAGGAAATGATTGGGTAAGGAAAAAAAAAATCCTTCAATAGTGGAATAAAAGGGATGGCAATGCCACATGGAGGATCTAGGGCAAGATTAATCCACAAAATAGAGCCCAGATCGAAACAATAACGAAAGAGGTGGAGGAGGAATTAGGGAAAAGGAAAATCGGGGTCTCGGAAGAAGATGATCAATTTGGGGTAGGAAAAATGGGGGCAAATTCAACTTAAAATATGCACAGTATTACATCGCGGGCCAGGACCAAGAAAATCTGGAGCCACAGTGGGAAAAGATCTCGAAGTTTCCCCAATGGCCAAAAATCAAAATGTTCAAATGGCTAGTTCTACACAACCGAATTCTAACATGGGAGAACCTCATGAAAAGGGGTTTCATAGGTCCCTTTCCCTGCCATCTCTGCCGGGTCAAGGAGGAAACAACTAATGACCTCCTCGACGAATGAAGCTACACAGCGAAAATTTGGGATTGGTGGCATGCATCTACCACCAATCCAATAGAGTTAGGGGGAACATCAGCGCAACCATCAAAGATTGGAATGAAAGATACAACGAAAATGAAATGGTGAACCTTTGTTGGAATCTAACGTTGGGGATGATCATCTGGGAAATCTGGGAAGAAAGGAACCGACGCATCTTTAGGAATGAAAAACTATTGACAGAAAGGCTAAAGGATGCAATAGTCTCCCAAATAAGAGAAACAGTGCAGAGCCACAACTACAATAAGGAGAAATTTCAACTTACAGACCAAGACTCCCGCATCCTGGAATTTTTCCATCTGAAATATTGGAGCAACAACATACCTGTGGGGTGTGATCTGCAACTCCAGATAGGAGTCCGCAACTAGAATCCTCCTCTGTCAAGGTTCCTCAAACTGAATTTTGATGGGGTGACAAAAGGAAATCCGAGAGTGGTAGGGGTAGGGGGAGTGATCAGAGACAGTGGTGGCAATATCATTCGGCTGTACGTTGGGAGCATAGGAAACTCAACAAACAAAGAAACGAAATTCGGAGCCCTGGAGCTCGGACTTGAATTCCTAAGACAAGAAAGGATGACAAACACCATCATGGAAGGTGACTCCATGCTGGTAATAAACACGGTGAAAAAAATACAAAATGGCACTAGAATGGGAAAGATTCAGCGACACTGGCACCTAGCACACTCCCTGCATAAAATCCAGGAGCATCTGAGAACATTGAACACGGTGGAGTTGCGGTGGGTGCGCAGGTCAACGAACGCTCTAGCGAACAGAATCGCCAACGAGGGGGTCGACCAGGAAGGCCTGAAACTAGACGATGCCTGGATTAGAATACCGAGCAAGCAACTCAGGACAAGCTGTAGCCACATGTCAGAAAAATATCCTGGTGGCAACTTAAGAATGGAAAGTCACATCAAGGAGGACAACGCAAGGCATCTCGGAAGGAACGTGGGACCCATGCAAAATATGATTGCCTAACACTTGGACACCAATTATCATGCAAGATCACAATAGGCAACAGGTGGGCGATCGAAAGCAAGGACAATACATTAGTAAGAGTCGTGGGGAAATCATGGGTGAACGACTAGGAAACAATTCGAATGCAATGAATGACTTAAGGCATGAGTAGATGGTGATAACTAGGCATGATCCACCAGCCCCCAGTACAGGTACAGTGAGAGGCAGAGTTGGATCACAAGCGAGTAAGGACAGTGGAAATTACAGGGATAAAGGTGGTACCATCATGATCAAACAAGCCTTACCCGCAAATAATGACAAAAGCGCTCACCACCTCAGGCAAATCATGGCTAGAAGTACAGGCTCACAGCGAGGGAAATATAATAAGAAGAGGGACTGCAAGAGTAGAAGCAAACAAAAGGAGCATAGTAGTAAGGGTTATTACAGTTTCAAGGGTAGGAATAGTAAGGAAAACTGTGAATTGAGGTACAGGTCGAGTAGCCAAAGAAAGATCTGCAGCAGGAAAAGCGGGATAGCATGACTGAAGCATACACACAGGAAGAGGAAACCCCTTGGGAAGGAATCCCTAGAAAGTTCGCGGCGATTAACAAGAATTTAGCAGGAAGCGAAAGATGCGGAGGGCACCTTCCATACTCTGGTTGTGCCGAAGGGGAAGGTGAAAATTACCCGGTGGGAAGAGGAATTAAAGGAAAAGCGCAAAGGAAAAGAGTGGGATGGCATGGCGTAGGAAGCGGGCTAGGTGACTGATCCGGGGGCTACGTGACCCAGGGAAACCCTCTACCACAAAACAATAGAGATGGCCTAGCTAACCAAGATACTGATCAGGAAAGTGAATTAAGAAAAGGAGGAAGCCAGAAAGGAGGATAAAAGGGAAAACAAGACAATGTTGGAAGAGATCCCGCGTCGCCTCAGTAGTTTAGAAACAATCATCAAACTTTTAGCAGGGGTAGAGAAGGACCAAAAATGTAAGTTGGAGTGGTTGGCAGCTCAGTTCCACCTTTACCTATGCTATGTTCATCACATGGAAATCACACCTGCTAATGGACAAGGTGCACCAACCCAAATCAGCAAGACCCGCACGGTCTTCCCCAAGGAAGATAACAAGATCCATATGGATGGTGGGAAGGAGCACCCCCAGGTGATGTAACGCCTCATAGTTTTGACATTTTGATATTATTAGTCTAATGGAAGCTATGCCCAGGCAGTGAAAGCTTAGTTCAGACCTGTTACAAACTCTGGTTTATGGGAAAGTTTTAGTTTTTTCTTTGTGTCTGTGTTTTTCAAACTGAGTATGGAAGGCTTGGTCTGGTTTCCCCTTGTGGCAAACTAGAACCATCCACCGCAACTATCAAATCTAGAAGTTGGTACCCCCTGGTCTGGTTTCCTTCTAGACAAACCATGATCCCCACTTTTTGTATCATAATACTTACAAGTAATATAGATTCCTACACTCACTTACAAAAAAAATAATATCTTAATTGGATATGCACATTTTTTTAATAGAACTGCTAGAGAATTTTATTCAAAAAGATTGTGAAAGAATTCACAAAGATAAGTCCAGCTTTTGAAACATACTCAAAATCACGTTGTAGCATATAAATAGTTATAAGGAGATGATCAAAATATCCTTTTATAGCTACATAGAAAATTTGAATGCTACTATAGAGCCTGTAGAATATGTTGAGGATCAAAATGCTAAAACAATACATAGAAACTAAATATCTGAAGGATCTTGTTCTTCCTGTGCCCCTTCTAGAGAGTTTGGGGGAGAATTCAAATCAGGTACCTGATGGGGGGATTTGGAAAAGAGGCAACATCAGATATGGTTGAGATCGAGATGGATGGAGCTAAAGATACTGGACGAGAGCACAATTTCTCAACTTTAGAGCAAATGGCCTCTACTTCATTGCAAAACTATTGTTTCCCTTGTCTTTGCTCGATGAGAAACTCCATCGTAGTCTGCAATTGTGACGAGATATTATTAAGCCTGAGATATAATGCATTCATTGAGTTCACCATAGCCTCCTTCTCTTCTTCCTGAAGCTCTCGTCACCAACATGCCATCCTTGAATGTCGATTCACCATAAGTCCAATTCCCCTTCCTTCACCAGTTACTAGCTCAGAGAACTGAGCTCAAGAATTGACTGGGAAAAGATGAGAATTAAGCAATTCAAGAAATCTCCCAGAAGCTAGAAGCTTACACTCCAAATTCATGCTTCTTGCCAACATCTTCTCTAAATTTAAACCACCTCGACTATGTTCTAAGGATCACCATATTTGAGAATGATGATTTTCCATCTTCCATTCTTCCTAATGAAATGAGACCTGAGCTAGACATAATCCTCGTTTTCAGAACTGGATGAGGTGTTCCAAAATTGTGGTAATGCCAACTGGGTGAGGGAAACTACAAAATCCATGCAGGAAGGAGAAAGACGAGACACAAAATGAGACTAGGAGAAGAAAGAGCACATGTGAGAGTTAATATGCATATCAAATAAACGACATGACAATTGGACGAGACTAAAGGACCACATGCCCACATCCTTGAGTTAAACCTGCTCAAATATGAATATCCACACATCATGACCACACAAACATCTGAGTTGGAGGCTGATAATGTTGAGATGCGACTTAGGGAAAGAGACATAATAGCAGCAGGGCCCCGATGGGGACCCATATTGAGACTTAAGATAGGATGCATGGGCCAGGTTTGGGGGATGAGATGGTGGGAAGCCTGACCATTAATTCTAAGTGTGCTTGGGGGATCTTGGAATTATTGTTCTGAAGGATATGATAAATATTTAGAGAACTAAAGGCCTCAACTTCTTTAAAAAATTTTATCAAGAAATTTCTTAGCATCATATCCAAAAGGAGGGATCTTTTCTGAACCTAGTTTATAATGACCTTTGAGTCCCCTAGGATGGAGATAGTTTTGATTTCTTGACTATGAGCCAGACTTAATCCTTTAAAAAGAGCATGTGCCTCAACTTGGTTGTTTGTTTCTAGTCCTAGACTCCAAGAAAAGGATATTCTAAATTGTCCTCTCGGGGAGAAGATAACCTCACCCGCTCCAGCCACCACTAAAATTGGATATGCACATTTACCAACTATTAGTCATAAATATTAAAATTTAATATTAATCATATTAATTAAAATTAAAAAAACATTAT
>JASDQU010735643.1:224752-268986 GCA_032191745.1 Picea mariana | reverse complement strand
AGAGAGGTAGTGGGGGGGGGCCAGAGGGCCCATAGTGATAATAGTGGAGGTCATTCAATGTAAGATGGACTAGATCCACTATATTATTAAATAAGGCCAACTATGGCAGTTAGATATAATAAATGTAAGAGGACTTCTTAGAAGGTTCTACTTCTAGAAGATTCCTCCTCTAGAATGTTCTTAGGTGATGGTAATACTATATAAAGGGGTTCAAACAATGTAATGAGATATGAAGAGAAATATTGTATTGTGGAGCGGTAGCTCAATAGGAGGATGCCCCCTCGAAGAGGCAAGTGAACAGGAGAGGATCCCTTCCATAATAGGGTCCATTGTATGGTGTTGCCCTACCTCAAGGGTTTGATAGTAATACATGAGATTTTGCATATTGTTCTTGTATATCTATTGTGATATTTTGTATTCAGGTCTTTGGTTCTTAACACTAACCAACCCTTAGTGTTCCTAAATTTGGCAATAACACTCTCATATAGCCTTAATATAATAAATCTCAACTTAGAAGAAACTTTTATCTCTTCTAACCTATTCCAAAGGTTAGTCATAGGGACCATGGAAAAATATTTTCTCAAATCAATGAAACAACAAAGGAGTTTGATTCTATTATTGCGACACTCTTTTTCAATTATCATAAGTGTAACAAGATGGTCCACATTTGAATGATAGCCTCTAAATCTGGCTTGGCCTTTTACTCTTTTTCTATGGATTTCAAGCCATTGGATGATCTTCTTTCTAAAACAATTATGTATAGCTTTGCTAAGATGGGACTAATTATAATGGTCCTATAATTAGAGGGTCTACTTTTATCCCCACTTTTAAACATAGGAACAATGAAGCATTGAGTCCAAGGTTTAGGGGATCCCTGCTTGAGTACTAAATTAAAGAGCTTTTGTTTGTGAGGGATGAGGATAGGCCCTCCAATTTTTAGTATTTCAGCTTGGTATCCTTCAATGTCCTTAGCTTCCCCTTCTACGAGTTGCTTAACCCCAAACTTTGAGTCTTATATAGAAAAAAATTTCCCTCTATAGAAATGTTTGGAATGTTTTTCATAGTAATAGGGGATTCATAAAAAAATTTAGGTAGGAGTTCCAGTCCTTCAGGGGAATCATATTATGTTCTTTAGTTTTACGAATCAAAATTTTCCTCCAGAATCTCTTAAGATCTAGCTTTGATAGTTGCAGAAGATTTTCTTGATCTTATAAGATTTTAAGAACTCATTAGAGGCATCCCTAATGGATTTTCTAGCAATTTAACACTCATTTTAATACCAAGGGTTTGGCATCCTATTTTTATTTATAGATAACACCTCGATAATGAATTTGTTAATGGAAGCAAAGAGGGTTGTCATCAAATTATGGTAGATTTCTTCAATATTGTTCTTATACAATAGGAGCTTTAATTCACTATTTACGTTCTTTAAGAAAATATCAACTTTATTTTCATTTTAAAGCAAGTGCCTTTGGTTATCATAATTTTGTTCAATTGGGATTTTGTGAATGACAAAGTTCAAGGTTAGGGATAAAGGCTTACGATCAGATTCAAGCTCATGGTCATTTAAAAGGTAAAAAATATTATTTGGTTGTATACGGGGATATCTAATATCACATAGTACATGACATTACTATCGATCCCATGGATACAAGTCATATGGTTATAATTTGGCCACTTTTTTAGAACATTGCATAGTATTAGATATAGAGAGCTACAAAGATTGATTAGCTCAGTACCAAATAAATTTCGGTCTGGTCTTCAAATTTTCTTTTGTATCTGTTAGCAAAAACAAGGTCCTCATCTAGCTAAAGAGGATTAGAGTTGGAATAATTGTCTAGAAAAATAGCTAGAATAGTTGAAGTTATAGCATTAAAGTCTCCTAGCAGGAGGATACTACCTTCATTTCTTAGGTTGTAGGTATTTTGTTCTAAATTTTTGTATGGAAAATTCTTATCTAGATTGTTTTTCTTATAAAAAGTAGAATTGATAGGCGCTAAGTAACACACAACTATATAAATATTCTTAGCATTAATATCTGAAATATCCATCCATATGTATTGATTGAGGGGGTATTTCTTATGAAGCTGAATATGAGGAGAAATGCTCATCTTTATGTAGAAAGCTATGCCTCTAATACCTCTACAGGAGGATTTCTTGTTCTAATCCAGATTTTATAGGGAACAAAATGAAACACACACAGAAATATAGAAGAGAGCATAGTGATACAATGAAAACCCAACTTCTATTAATGAATAAAATAATAGAATACTTAGTGAGCAAAGAGGAGAGAACGAAAAGGCAAAACCATAGCTCTTAAATTCGAAGCTTCCGTAGATTTGTTGGCAGACTATCACAAGGCCAGAGCATCTGAGCTCCGACAATGGATCCAGGGGGAGGGGTGAAACCCCCCTCATACAGAAATGTTGCAGCAAATGACCGAGAAGGGTTAATATCTAAGCGTTCGTCCTTTGATTCGTCACCCCACCTGCACGAATAGATCCTCGCCAAAGAGCAAGGTTTAAGCAAGGAAATGGAGGTAGAGACAAGTTCGTCTCATCCAAAGGTGTCTCGAGGATGGGAACCGGGGAAATGCATCCTCTAATCTGATAAACCACCTAGATATATTATCATCTCAACCAGGGTATGGGAACACACTCATTTCGTGAAAGATCATGACCTCATCAGGAAGTTTTTGGGTCTCCAGCCCTCTAAAAGGGACCTCATGTGCTGGATCAAATCTTGATGGAATCCAAAGGGGGACTATGAGGTCCAACTCAACTCCAAGGGTTTATTTATGATTATCTTATACAACATGGAGGACAAGGACCAGATATTTGATAATGGACCCTATTTTTACAACTCTGCAGGGCTCTTCCTTAGATTCTAGACGGACCTCTTTATCTCTAAGAAAGAATATTTTACTATGGCACCAATCTGGATCCACCTCTACTCCTTAGCCCAGGAATTTTGGCTTGAAGAAATCCTCATGGGTATAGGAAACATAGTAGGGCACTATGTAAAATCCTCAGAGGCAAAAAAACAAAGGAAATACACCTCCTACGCCCGCATCTGGATCTACATGGATATCTCTCATGCCTTACCAGGTTCAGTAACTATAAAATACCAGGACGAAGACTGGAACCATACCATTAACTACAAACACATCCCCTTCCACTGCAGGAAATGTCATGATCATAGTCACCTCTTCCGTGATTTCCCTCTCAACGCTCAAACCCCAAAGGCAGGGGAAGGAAAACAAAAGGATGGGTTCACGATGGTCACAGATAGGAAAAACCAATCCCCCAAGAAGCACAATCAAGAGGGAAACCAAAATATTCCCATTAAAAACTCTGTTGATATCTTAAACCAGCTCCTAAAAGAAGAGGAAGTGGAAAATCTGCATAAAAGGACAAGGATAAAGGAAAATCCAAGTTGTAGTCTGAACCAACCATAAAACAGATCCAAGAAATAGAACCCTCAGTTCGGTAGAATGAGGATAAAAAATTAGAGGATGGGGGGGACACCATCATGCAGCTAGAGGATCAGAATATGGAGGACATCGACCTATAGAAACTTGAGGAAGCCTTCAACAAGAAGGAGTTGCAAACCATCCTAGTAGAGCAACTAATAAAGGTTCATAAAGTATTCATTGATTCCATCGCAGAAGCCACTTCACGATTGGCTATATTCCCAAATCCAGCACCAGATCACAAGCATACCCCTTGTGAAGGAAAGCAACGAGGCCAAAAAATAGCACATCAACTGATCAAAGAGGTAGGAGACTATATTCTCAACTCGGGACAGATCCACCGTCTCATGGAAGGTTTCTTCTCTCCCCCAAACAACAACTCATGATGAAGATCATTACTTGGAACATTAGAGGACTCAATGGAAGGTCCAAACAAAGGACCGTTCGAAACAGTATTCGTGCAGAGAATCTAGACATTCTCCTTTTACAGGAAACTAAATGTGTCGGGGACGTAGCAGATGAAATATTTCAGATATGCTGGAGGAATTGCAAATCCATTCACATAGACTTGAATGGTGTAGTAGGGGATCTCACCATTTTATGGAACCCTGCCATAGTCGTTATTGATCAACCTTTTTCCATAGTTGGCACGCTCACATTCCACTTCCAGGCCTTGGGCTCCAACAAGGATGGCATGCTCACAAACCTATATGAGCTGCAAAGTTCCCTGGACAAGGACCTTTTCCTACATAGGATATCCACTGTAAGTGCGCTAATAGGATCCACATGCTAGAATTCAACATCATCCTCACACTGGAGGAGAAGAGTGGAGGCACAAACCATCTGGAACATAACAATGACAAGTTCTGAATGCTAATAGACCAGTTCAAACTCATTGACATAAAAATAAGGAATGGAATTTTCACCTAGTCCAATTGGAGATCTGGCCCCCAACATGTCGCCTGTAGATTAGACCGCTTCCTCATTTTTGAATCCATAATGTTGGAGGATCTAGTGTTATAAGCCAAAATTCTCCCAAAATATGGTTCGGACCAATGGCCAGTCTCCCTCTGGCTAGACATAGGAGAAACACCCAAGCTCAAACCTTTTCTCTTTGAAAAAAATTGGTTCACTCACCCATATTTTCAAGAACTTTCTCAATCCTGGTGGAGGCAGGATGAGATCTCCCATGGAACAAGCATGTACAAGTTCCAACAACGGCTGAAGAATTTCAAAATGCAACTAAAAAACTGAAACAAAAATATTTTTGGCAACATCTTCCAGAAAAAAATGGGAGATTGAGCAACTCCTGGAGGATATACAATAGGTATTCATTTTTCAGGGATGGATGATAGATTCTGAAAGAGGAAGAAAAGCTCCAGATAGATCTAGAGGAATGAAAAAAACAAGAGGAGATACTCTGGTGACATAAATCCATAGTACACTGGCTCAAGGAGGGAGAGAGGAGCACCAAGTTCTTCCATCTCTCCATGGTGCATCGACGATACATCAATAGAAACACCAAGCTAGAGGATGTTTACGAAAAACACATCACAGATCATGAAGGCATATAATCGAAACTGGTAAATTACTACAAAGACCTCCTTTTAGAACCCATTAGGGACAGAACGCAGGATATAAGCAAGATAACCCAAAACATCCCCTCCCTCATTAAGATGGAATAGAATAAAACACTAATGAGGCCAATCACACAAGAATAATTGGATCAAGTAGTCAAAGAAATGCCTTTGGGGAAGGCATCGAGTCTGGATGGCTTGACAACCATTTTTTTTCACTATTGTTGGTCGATGATTATGAATAAGTATGTAAAATCATCGAGGAGTCCTGCGCCTCTGGATAGGTCCTCTCGGACTTCAATTCCACTTTCCTCACACTAATCCCAAAAGAAGAAAGGGTTACCCACCCAATGCAGTTCCACCCCATTTCCCTATGTAATGTAATCTACAAAATCATCATGAAGGTAATAAATCTAAGGCTCAAACCTATGTTTCCTTTCATCATCTCCAAGGAACAATCAAGCTACGTGGAGGGGTGTCAAATCATGGATAGTTTCATCCTAGCACACGAGGTGATACATTCACTCAAATCAAATCGTACCCCAGTGATCCAGATTATTTTCGGCACAAAATGAGAGTAGAGATATAATAAATAAATGTACAGAGATATCTCTAATATCCAATAATATAAAAGAAATATGTCAAAGATGCAACCATAAACACAAAGATACAGTAATACACAATTTCTATTAATGAGCGAAATGTACAACACTGTAGAAATACAGAGTGAAAGACTCACTAGAATGGTGGCAACTTATCTCTGAGAAGAGATGTGACAGCTACTCACATTCGAAAGAAAATGATTTTAAAATGAGGCTCCAAAGGAATTTTTATCATAAAGAAAATCTGAAACCCTAACCCTGGAATATGAAAAGCCAATAGTTTTGTGGACCTCGTTTTGGGCAGTTTGGTGTATCAACTTCTCGGGTGCATAACTTTGGAACACGATCTCCATTTGGGGCTCTCAATAGCTCGTTGGAAAGTTATCGTCAAGGAGATTCATTTTGGGGGCTTAATGAGAGCCTTTGGATATCATTGATAAGGCTCTCATTGAGGTGATCGATCTCAAAAACCTTCATTTAGGCACTCAGAATGGCCCTAAAAGTTTAGGAACTGAAAAAATACTAAAAATAGTAAGTTGCCAGGAAATTGTTTTGAGCCAGTTTAAATAGGTGGGTGGCCACCAATACCCACCTGGATCACCCATGTATGCTAATCAAACTGGACCTCTCAAAATATTTTGATAGAATCGGTGGGAGATACATGTGTTCCCTTATTGAGGCCTTTGGATTTGATAAGTCTTGGATGGATTGGATCACGAAGCTCACTTCTTCAACCTTTTTCTCCATTTTGGTTAATGGAGTGCCCTCCCAACCATTTTCCCCTACCATAGGAATTCAACAGGGGGACCCCCTCTCCCCTTTCCTTTTTTTCATCATGGTTGAAGGCCTGGGCCGCTACATCAATGCCTCAATTGAGGATGGTTCCCTCGAGGGCCTACCCCTTCACAATATCCAACCGACAACCTCTCATAGTCAATTCATGGATGATACCTTACTGATGAATACCCCTACCTCCCAGGAGACCAACAAGCTCAAGTCCATCATGACAAACTTTGTCAATGGTTAGGGGACCTCTCTAAACCTTGAAAAATCACAAGTACTCTTCTTCTTCAACACCCTGTTGGTGGTCCAAACCCACATCTCCAGACTTATGGGTGTCCCTAATATATCCCTTCCATCCAACTATCTTGGCATCCCCCTTACGAGGGAAGTCACTCACAACATCTCTTGGTACAACCTCCTGCTTTCCATTTCCAATCGACTAAACAACTGGATCTTTTGATACCTCAAGCTTGCAACCCAACTAGTCCTTCTGAAATCATTTTTTCAAGCTCTCTTCACCTACCTTTTTACAGCCTTGGAAACACTACAGTCAGTTATAAATCCATTAGGAACCTCCAACAAAAATTTCTTTGGCATGGACACCATCCTGACAAGAAATGGGCTCTAGTTGGGTGGCACAAAATATTCTACCCAAAATCCATAGGTGGATTGGGTCTAAGGGATCTGGGAAAGATCAATCGCATAATGGGGGAAAACATTTGGTGGCATTGGCTCAGACATCCCACAGAGTTATGGGATAAAATTTGGAGGAAAAAATATGTACCAACCACCAATGCGGATCTCCTGATCCGACTCAATGATCATATTCAAGGCTCTGACATATGGAATGCAACTTGGTGAAACCATCCTCTCATACAAAAATATGCTTTCTGGGAGATCTGAAATGGAGAGATGTCCTTATTCTGGCACGATTCCTTGCTACAATTTCCACCTTTGCACTCAATGTAAGAACTATGCCCCTTCCACTAGAAAATGAAAATCAGGAATCCAATACATGTAAAGGACTTGTGGAAGGTGAATTCTCAACACCACCCCCGGCGCATATATAAGACTCGGCCTTATGAACTCAACATACCAGAGGACAATAATACACAACCCTGGTGTGAAATAGCCTCGCCACGGAAGATTCGTATTATTGAAGGACCCTACATCCTTAGGTGGGGACATTTGCCAACAAAAAAATTATCAGTAAAGGAAGCCTACTACCTTAACTAAAACTACCACATGCATCCAATAGAGCACATCTGGAGCACCATTTGGAATTCCAAATTTTGGTTGAAAATCTCAATTTTCCTCTGGATGGCTCAAAATTGCATACTCAGCTGGGACAATATTCGGAAGCGGGGCCTTGTTAGACCAATGATATTCCTTCTCTGTCGGAAATAGGAGGAGACAATGGAGCACATTTTAAATCAGTTCCCTCATAATGGGGCAATCTGGGACATGGCAACATAAATAATATGTCGCTCCAACAGAAACAAAGACAACATTGTCAGCACTATCGAAAATTGGGGGTTGATCACTTATTGGAGCCCAATTTTAGATCACATTTGGAAACTGCCACCAGGATTTATCATTTGGAAAATATGGAAAGAGAGAAACAAAATATTTTTCCACTCCCATTCCTCTACCCCCATCACTACCTGGGAAAAATCCTTACTCTCATTCGGGAAACCATTAGAGCTGGACATTGGACACATGAGGATCTTCAATGAAATCCTTCAGAAATTCTCATCCTCTCATCGTAGAAGTCGAATCTCCCTTATATTCCTCACCAAACCCCCACTCTTTATGCAATTCTTACTCTCATCCCATCCTCTCCCCTCCCCCCCCTCAAGGATTTGTAAAACTAAATTTTGATGGCTCTTTAAAGGGAAATCCAGGACCAATAGGCTTTGGAGCCTTTCTCCGAGACAGTGCTGGGAAAATTCTTTACATCACAATAGGACACTTGGGACTCAACAAAAAAAATGTAGCATAATTGTGGAGTATCATCAAGGGGGTCAAAATGGAAATATGTCACAACATAAACCGACTCATTGTGGAAGGGGACTCTTAGGTGATAATCTCATTGGTTTCAAAAATCATCCATGGCTCCAGTCCATCAAAATTCTCCCCAAGATGGAGGCTTCTGGGCCTACTTGAAGAATTTGGATCCCTCCTACGATCCAACCTCTCTCATCCCTTCCCACGTGAAAAGAGAGGCTAACAAGGTAGCATATTGTTTGGCTAATGAAGGATCCATCTCAAAGGAGGAGATGATTCAAATGGATGCTCGAATCTCCCCAGCTCCCCCATTGCTGCACTAGTGTATGGAAATATCTCAATGTGATTTCCCTCCCTCGGATAGGGTGCCATGACACTATCATGTAGATCCTAGTGTTAAAGGATCCTGTCGTCACCATCACTCCCACTTCTCATAGGGAGGAAAACATTCAAGGTGCTTCAGAGCAGGTTCGACAACTCCCTTGTGTAGGTTTAATGGTGCCTTCAACACACGTAATGAATATGGGTATGGGAGGCATGTGCAAGTTCATTTCATCTCCCTTGGTGCCCCTCCACTTCCTCTGGGTATGTTATGGTTGCTCCCACTCATCTCAACTATTGCATTTTGTCTTTTCTCCTATCATTCTCCTCGCTCTGTGATTTCTCAAGCCACTTACAGTCTGGTTTTTCCTCACCATCATTCCATGAGAGCATGGTAAGAATAAGAGAGGGTATTTCTAGTATAGTTATGCTGCCAAGAAACATTGAATTCACAGGCTCGCCTAGGCTTCTTTGACCTTTCTGATTTGCCAGGATGGGGAGAAAATTATGCCTCCAATGGCCATTGTAGAGGAGATGATTCTGGAAGAGCCAATTATTGTTTGATCGAATTCCATCCTATACATAGTACCAGACCCCCATGAACCTCCTAGCACCAGTCACTATGTCCCTGTTGTAGCTTGCGCTTCAGACTGAGTGACTTGCATAATTCAGGAAGGGATTCCATCGGTCAATTGTCCAATAGAGCCTCCACCACCCTCCTCAACTTCGGAATGGGAATCACACTTCACTTGCCTCCTCTCACTAGAGCATATGGAAATCATCTTCGAGATGCGCAGGGACATGCAGGAACAAATTCACAAGCATACCTTTCTCAACAACAACTTGACATTTTGTATGGAGCGCTCTCGAGCTCACAAAGCCAACAACGATGCCTGACCTGTGCACAACCATACATCTTCACTCCTCATGGTGAAAATCATGCTGACACAGGTCTCACTGGTTCTTTTGATGCTTAGTCCTCTCCTTTTAGATTCATGCAATTTTTTTGCAAATATACAATATATTTTCCATACTCTTGTTCAGAATTCTCTCTGCATGCTCAGATAGTTTAGGCACTACATTCCCCTGCCACCCATTTCGGTTTCCAATTGTTTGGCGGAACATGTGGCAGTTTTTTGTCATGATACAGATAGAACAAAAGGTTTCCACTTGTTCTGGTTTCCACTTGTCTTGTGGAATAGGTGGCAGACCTCTAGACATGGAATTGGTATGTATGATTACAACATTTTTTTGAGGAATTAAATCTTTTTATTTACAAAAAAAAAAAATAGAATATTGTAGAACACAAATTGGTTAGAATGGTGGTAGCTTATCTATGAAGAGAGAGATATGTAGGCTAAGTTCATTCTAAAAAATAGATCATATAATAGGCTGAAAGGATGTCCTTTTAACATAAATAAAGAACCCTAAAGGTACAAAACCCTAACCCTAGGAGGTAAAGTGCCAAAGGTGTTTTTAAAACACCAAAAGGTATTTTTAGGCGTTAGTTTCAACATCAACTTTCCATGGGCTCAACTTTCACATACAATATATGTTTGTCACACAAAGTATCTCATTAGAAATCTCTAATTGAGGACTACAATATTGAAACATGGTTTGAACCATCAAATAGAAAATCATTTAGGGCCTCAAAACAACCACGAATGTTTAGGAACCAGAAAATCCCTGAAAAATCATAGAAAAAATCCCAAGATGGAGAACCATAATGGCTCAGTGGAAGACATGGTTGGCCACCAATATCAAGATGGATTAGTCCTCCCCTTTGGGAATAAATGGTCCCTGTTGTATCAAGTCCCCACAGTAGATGGGGAAACTTTTGTTGAATCTGAATCTTGGTGATCCATTTTTCCTTGCTGAAGAAGTTTCCCCTCTTTGACAACCCAAAAGAGTTGGAAGTTTTGCTAGGTATTTTCCTTCATATTGGTGTCCATGATATGATCCACTATTGTAACATGCCCAGTTTTAATTCCCACAAATTATAATGCAATTGTATAAATGTGAATTAGGTGGGTGAGCCAATATGTCGGGGTGAAGATCCCGTATTGACTAAAATGGTCAAGGGCCAAACTATGTATTATGTCCATTGAAATAATTATTGAAAGTAGTAATCGTTGGTTGAAATACAAGAGGGATGAAAATTATGGGGGGATATGATTCCACAAGAGAGATGGGTGGAAGGGGGGGGATATTCATGGGTAGTAATCCACCCCACATTCCTAAAATTGTTATCATTGTGTATAACCTTGCATTTTCTATTGAGTGTTCCCAAATCCAATCATTAAACTCATGTAAGAGGGTGGGTGTGAGGAGTCACATCCCATAGTAATTGGGTGCATGGGGATGAAGTACAATCATCTTTGGAAAGAGTGAGAGTCAAGAAAGCAAGGGAAAAGAGGGAAATTCATATAGAAAAGGGAGACAATTTTTACATGTAGTTTTTTTTATATAGCAAGAGGGGATGTGAGTGCTAGGAAGAGAACCAACCATGGTATGCTTGAAGGAAGTCATTATTTGGCTATGCTTATTGCTATAAATGTGGCATGTGTTCTTGTAAAACGGGTTGTAAGCCCGTAGTACATTTCCTATTGAGGAAATGGTTCAAGAGCCTTGTTAAGGATACTCTGAACACTCCTAGAGTAGCTGAGAGATCCTAGAGTCCCCAACTGACATATTTCATAGCCAACCAAATGCACTAGAAGACCTAATAAACGAATGGTACATCCCGATGGAATGAAAGCAATGAAGGGGGTACATTCCTTGGGTTGTGCATATTGTGGGGAATATAGTTGGTGGATTGGAATAGTTGTTGGAGTAAAACTTGGATTTGGCGTAGGTGAATGTGGAGAGTCTACGACCAGGAAGGATAGATCACCTTTTGGACTCATAGCCTCAGCTCAGGGTTGGCCTGCTATTGAGAGAAAATGAAAAACAACTCCTATGGCTGGGAGGTTCATCCTTCATACATAACCAGTTGGTTAAGTTTTATAAATAAATAAGTGTTACATAGTTTTATTTTTATTATTATTTCGTTGTATAAATGAATATCTAAATTTTGTGTGTGTTTGTTATGTTCTTTTTGTATGCATTCACATTTGTTTTTTTATAAATTTTGTTAGATGCATGAGTAAATCATCATATTTTTTTATTGTATTTTTTGTGGGCTTGCTACCCCTTGGGTTTCTTTTATATGTATGGGGAATTTTTAAATTCATATTTAGTAGGATAAGTGTTGATGCATGGTAGCATCAGATAGGTATTTTTTCATAGGTCTATGTGTTTATATGTGTGGAAATCGTCCAGATCCTTCTATCCTTAACTTTACTTTAATTAAAGGAATTAATAAAGTAAAGTGATTTTATTAATTAATTGAATTAATTGAGTTATTTAAGGAAATGCTAAAAGTTAGCATTTAATATTAGTCGTTGATATCAATTGAGGTGAGAAATAATCTCAACCATCAATCACTTTGGAGATTAGGGTTAGGTCATAACTCAATATTATAAAATAAAGGCTAGGGTGAAGAAGGAAGACACTTGATACATTGATCATAGTAGACAAACACTTTTGATCAAAGGGTTGGATCACGAAGTACCGTGATTCAAGGAGATCTTGGATATGTGGAGAAAGACTTCTATTTAGAGATTAGGTCAAGGAGAAGAGAGAAAAGAGGCAGTCACAAGTGGGTTTGAGGTCATATACGTGAGATTCAGTGGAGATATGTGCATATATGTAGGTTTACTTAAGGAAATGTGTAAACCTCGAAAAGCGTGTTTGATATGGGTCATACAATAGATCATATTTTTCCAGGTTTGTATGCAATTGTATTTCTCTTAGTGGGCCATTATCCCTATTACAGAAGCCCTAATTTTATCATAATAAAGTCATCTCAGCACTGGTTTTCCCTCTAGGGTTTTTCCAAGGGTATCTACCCAAAAATATTGGTGTTGATGTGTGCGTGATTTGTTTTCAAGTATTGCTTCTTCTATCTTTATTTGAGTTGAATATTTCAACAATGTGTTTTTTTTTGTCAGCTGCTAACTTGATTTGAAGTAAGGAAATGTTAAGAACCAAAGACTGAATACAAAAGCACGAAAAAAAATATACAAGAACAATATGCAAAATCTCTTTTATTACTATCAATCCCTTGAGGTAGGTAAACACCATACAATGGATCCTATTATGGAAGGGATCCTCTCATGTTCACTTGCCTCTTCGAGGGGGCATCCTCCTATTGAGTTACTGCTCCAAACATAATAATTCTCTTCATATCCCATTACATTGCTTGAACCCCTTTATATAGTACTACCATCATCTAAGAACAATCTAGAAGAGGAATCTTCTAGAAGTAGAACCTTCTAAGAAGTCCTCGTACATTTATTATATCTAATTACCCATTTATTATATCTAACTACCATAGTAGGCCTTATTTAATAATATAGTGGACCTAGTCCACCTTACATTGAATGGCCTCCACTATTATCACTATGGGCCCTCTGCCCCCCCCCCGCCCCCCNCTACTTCTCTAGCTACCTTACAGGAAATCACTAGATAAAAAGATACCTAGGTGTCAGAATAAGATAATTTCAACATGGTATCAGAGCACATGCTCTGAGAGGAAGAGGGATCTCATATCCATATTTTTTGATAGAATATCTATCAGGTTTGCAGGAGATATTAACAGATCCATAACCAAAATGAAAAAATCGAAGAACATATTTCAAGGAAACATTCATACTTAGGAGGAACTAGGGTTTTGCACTCATACAGAGTTGTATGTAGGTTGCAGAAGAAACACGCGCATACATACGAAGGTGTCGTTAGAGACAATCACGTATACCTGGGTTGAAGTAAGCATAGACACATACATATGTAGGTTCTAGGAAGGGAAGTTGTGTACATACAAAGATTTCATTAGTGATAGACACATACAGGTTCGTATAGGTCAGTACAGGGGCAGTTTCAATAGTAGGTTATTTCCAAGGAATTTTATTAGGTCTAATGGATGGAAAAAACACCTCTAAGAGTTGAAGACAGATTGGATGGATCATCCAACTTCTTATCTTGTAAAAAAAGAGTTACTTTGGTGTTAAAGGAGCATGACCTTTGGGAGTTAGTGGAAAAAGTAGTTGCTCCACCCAAAGATCTTGTAAATGTGGCAGTTCACTAGAAGAAGGAGATCAAAGTCAAGAGGGTACTCTTGGATTTAGTGAAGGATCATCTAATTCCTCTCCTATCTAAGAAGAAGATGACCAAATAGATGTTTGAATCCTTGGTTGGTTTATTCTAGAGTACTAACATGAATAAGAAAATGGTCTTAAGAAATAAACTCGGATCCATACAAATGTCTAGATATTACAATGTTACCAACTATTTAATGAGTATCACATATATGCATGATCAAATTGCAGCCATAGGAGAGAAAACATAGGATGCAGAGCTCATGAATGTGGCATTGAATGGTATTCCCAAGTCTTTGGAACCATTTGTCAAGGGATCCCGTGCTCTTGAAAATATCCCAAATTGGAAGATACTTTGGGATGATTGCATCTAGGAGGAGACTTGAGAGGAGTCTAAGGGTAGCAAGAATGGAAGTAGTGATGAGAACTTGGCTCTTGTCAGTAAGAAAAAGAAGGAAAAAGGAAAGAGTTCTAGCAAGAATGGTAAGAATGATTGAGGATCATCACAACTAGGGAAGACGAAGGAATTGAGTAAAATTAAGTGCTTCTCATGTCATATGAATGTAGATTATGCATCTTAGTGTTCGAAGAAGAATAGGGATAAAGGAAATATGCATACAACATCATCGACATAGAGGCAACTAGATGAGTTTGCAACAAATTTTGAGAAATATTTCTCACTAGTTTCTTTCCTTTCTACCAACACAACTACCAAGAGTGTGTGGTTCTTGGAAAATGATGCATCTTGTCATATGACAAAAGCACATGATTTATTTAGCAGTCTGGCATAGAGAGACTCATATGTTCATGTGTAGTTTGGTGATGATGTTAAGTATGTAGTGAAGGGAGATCGAAAAGTTACATTCCATATCGAGTCTAAAGGTTTGTTGGATGCCCAATATGTTCTTTACATACCAGTTTTGAAGAAGAATTTTCTCTCGGTCTAAGCTATGGAGGACAAGGGTTTTTCCATTACTTTTCAGAGTGGGAAAGTACTCATACATCTAGAGAAAGCTATCCTGGACATAGTAGTGGTCGTTGGGGTGAGAGAGGGAACTTTGTACAAGTTGCAAGGAAAGCCTATTTAGGATTTGGTACATGATAGTGACAACCTATGTGAGTTATGGAGCATGATGTTGGGAAACCTACACTACAGGTCGTTGCCAATTCTAAGGGGGATTATTATAGGTCTTCTAGAGTTCATTATTGAGTAGCAAGGAGTGTGCACTTGGAAATAATGCCAAGGCTTCATTTCTAAGCAGCGAGAGTAGGTCCAAAGGGATATTGGATCTTATCCATTTAGATGTGATTCGGTCGATGTCAGTGGCATCAATACGGGGATTGTCATACTATGTGTCGTTTATCGATGACTTTTCCAGGAACTTGGATTTTCTTTATGAAGACCAATGATGAGGTATTCAATCATTTTCAGAAGTTTATAACTCAGTTGGAGAACCAAACAATGAACAAGATCAAGGTCATGAGTTCATATAATGGGGGAGAGTACACCTCCAATGACTTTAAGGATTTATTCAAGGAGAGAGGGATCAATAGGGAGATGAAAGTATCATACAACCCTCAACAAAATGGGGTTGCGGAGAGAAAGAATAGGTCCATCATCGGTTCTTCCAAGGATACGATACATGACCAGGGTTTTCCTATGTTTCTTTGGGTAGAGGCATGTAACATGGTATTGTATGTTCAAAACAAGAGTCATCATAGGATATTGGGGGAGAAGACCCCAAAGTATGAATTCTTAGAATTGAAGCTAAAGATAGGACATTTGAGGATCTTTGATTTTCAATTCTACATCCATGTGCCTGTGGAGAAGAGGAAACATTTGGAGCTTTCATGATAGAAGGGTATATTTGTGGGGTACAAAGAGACCTCAAAGGCTTACATGATCTTCATTCCAGTGCAGAGGAAGATAGTTTTGGGAGGAGATGTTAAGTTCAAGGAGAACTTAACATCTATGATATTTCAGTAGTCATCAACAGTGATAGAGGACGAGGAGTAGTAGGAACTGAAGGATGAGAAACATCCATCAGTTCTAAATTCAGATGGGGAGGAGGATTTATCCCCTTCCAATCCTAGTAGAAGACTTGGGTGGTTATTCTAGACATTGAGGGATGTTGGTGAGGCTTCTGGGAGTGTGGTTAAAGAGTGTATGACTTCGAGGAAGTTTCCTAACTATATGGAGCTTATGAGTAGCATCATTGATGTTGAGCTTCCAGTTTTGAGGAAGCAATAGATCAACATGTATGGTGGGATGCCATGGTAGAGGAGTACACCTCTATTATGAGGAATGGTTTTTGGGAAATAGTGCTGAGACAAGAGGGGAAGTCAATTTCTAGTTCGAAGTGGCTCTATAATATCAATCATGCTATAGATGGTAGCATTGAGAAGTTCAAGGTGAGGTTTTTGGCGAGAGGGTTCACCCAGAAACAGGGAGTGGACTACCGGGAGACATTTGTTCTAGTCACCGGGTATTATTTTATTTGAATTTTATTTCTATTTCCTTAGTTATGAGGTGGAGGATACATCATATGGATGTGAAAACAAATTTCCTCAATGAGATCATTGAGGAGGAAGTCTACATAAAGAAACCTTAGGGATTTGAGGTACATGGGATGGAGTCTCTTGTGTGTAGGCTTAAGAAATCCCTGTACAGACTCAAACAAGAACACAGGGCATGGTATTCTAGGATTGACAAATACTTGCAGAGTATGAGATTTACCAAGAGTCAGGTGGATCCTAACTTGTAATTCATACTTGTTGGGTCTGATCCACTTGTCTTGGTTTTGTATAAAGATGATTTGTTTCTCACAGGTGTAGAGGAGATTATTGCAGGGTGCAAAGTAGATTTAGCTATTGATTTTGATATGAAGGACATTGTTTTGATGCATTATTTCTTGGGATTAGAGGTATCGTGGGTATTGGGATAGATCTTCCTCGGTCAAGGGAAGTACACAGTTGATACCTTAAGGAGATTCAAGATGGAGGATTGTAGACTGATGGTTACACCCATGGTTACCAATCTGAAGAAGGTGATAATTTTAGATTCAAAGTTGGTGGATCCCAGGATATACGAGAAGTTGATAGGGTCCTTGATGTATTTTTTCAACACCAGGCTAGGTATATGTTTTTCTGTGAACACCTTAAGTCAGTTCATGGTGGAGCCAAGGCAGGTACATTAGATAATAGCGAAGCATGTGCTTAGTTACTTGAGAGGTACAATGGAGTATGGATTCAAGTACCTTGGAGGAGATGGATTGGATTTGTTGGGATATACAGACTCAGATTTGGTAGGGAGTGTAGTATACAGAAAGAGCACCTCGAGGCGCTTCTTCAACTTGGGATCATCAATAATTACTTTGTTCATCAAGAAGAATACTTTTGTAGCACTTAGTTCAGCAAAGGCATAGTATATGGTAGTGAGTATGGATAGTTGTGAAGTCATTTATCTTTGAAAATTTCTTATAGGTTTATTTGATCATGATTTAAATCCTACAATGATATACTGTGATGATCAGAGTTGTATCAAACTCTCAGAGAATCCAATATTCCATGACAAGTCCAAGCATATTGAGATCAAATACCACTTCATCTGGGATAGGATCTAGAAGGGAGTTGTGAAGCTTCAATATATTTCCATAGATGAGTAGGTTGCATATATTTTGACCAAACCCTTGGTTAAAGTGAAGTTTGTTAACTTCAGAGACAAACATGGAGTGGTGCATAATATCTTACTCTCTAAGAGGGAGTGTTGATGAATGGTAGCATCAGATAGGTATTTCTACACAAGTCTATGTGTCTAGACATGTGGAAATCATACAAAGTGTTTTATCCTTGACTTTACTTTAATTAAATGAATTATTAAAGTAAAGTTCTTTTATTAATTAATTGAATTAATCGAGTTATTTAGGGAAATGCTAAAATTTACCAATTTATATTAGTCGTTGATGTCAAATGAGGTGAGAAGTAATATCAACCGTCAATCACTTTGGATATTAGGTTTAGGTCATAAATCAAGATTGTAAAAGAAAGGATAGGGTGAAGGAGGAAGACTCTTGATACATTTATTAAAGTAGAGAAGGAATTTTGTTCAAAGGGTTGGATCACAAAGGACTGTGATTCAAGTAGATATTGGATAGGTAGAAAAGGAATTCCATCTAGAGATCATGTCAAGGAGAAGAGAGAAAAGAGGTGGACACAAGTGGGTTTCAATAGATAGAAGCCACATGAAAGGGTCAAACCATACAACGTTTTTCATATAGTCCTTGAGGTCGTATACATGGGAGTCAGTGGAGACATGCACATATATGTGGGTTTATTTAAGGAAAGGAACATTCACCTCGAAAAGTGTGTCAAGTCTAGGTCGTACAGTAGATCATACTTTTCCAAGTTTGTATGTAGTTGTATTTCTCTCAGTGGGTCATTATCCATGTTATGGGAGACCTGATTTTATCATAATTAAATCATCTCAACATCGGTTTTCCCTCCAAGGTTTTTCCATGCATATCTACCCAAAAATATTAGTGTTTATGTGTGCATGATTTGGTTTCCATTATTTCTTCCTCTATATTTATTTGAGTTGAATATTCCAATAGTACATTTTTTTTGTGAGTTTCTAACTTGATTTGTAGTAAGGAAATACCTAGTTAAAAAGATACCTACGTGCTAGAGTAAGAAGATTTCATCACTAAGTCATTTTTGAAGTGATGGGACTTAGCTTGGAGGTTGTTTACATTAAAACTATAGCTAGCTCAAGGTAGTCGATATTGAGTTATGTAGGAGCCAATTTCTTAGCCACCTTTGAGGTGTCTAGTAGGGGTGGGAAATATGGTCAAAGTAGATCCACATTAAATACTAGGAGTAAGCCAAGAAAAGGAGGAGTAATCAATTTGAAAGCATTTTCACCCACAACCTTTGTGATGGTGTAAGTACCATATCAAAGTGGTATGAGATTCCTATTAGGGACAATGGGGTTCTATTTATTCAAATCCAACCATACCTTGTCACCAACCTGAAACTTGTGTGGAACCTAATGTTGGTCATGTGATTGCTTGTCTTGGAATTGGCCTTCTGGAATATATCTTGAACTTGTTGTTGGAGGTGTTGGATATGTTCAAAAAATTTGGTTTCTTTGTCTTCTTTGGTTTTAGTGTGGGAGGACTCTATTAATAAAGATGGAACAAGAAAAGATACATCAATGGGGGCCAATGGATGGAACCCCAAGCACACTACAAAAGGAATGTGGCCAATAGAGTTATGGAGGGTTATATTATAGCTATGTTGAACATATGGAAGGTTATCATCCCATGTATTTTGATGCATGGACTAGTGCATGCATAAGATATGCAGAATCATCCTATTGACTGTTAGAATAATATGTTTTCTCATTTCACTGTAGAAAATAGAGCAATATTATCACCCAACCATAAGCACAAAGGCCACCCCTGAGCACCTTAACCTTGACATAGAGAATAATTCTAGAAGAAAACCCTAGAACTAATAGCCAACCAAGGTAGTGTACCTCTCTCCAAGGATATCATACCAAGAAGAAAGTCCAAAACATAACTAAGAAGAAATTCCAACTATAACCAAAGACCAATTCACCACTACAATAGCTTCACCTCTCCTCCAATCATGCACACCACTTGTCCTTATGCAATAATGAGAGTGAGTGATTCCCAATGAGTTCTAGTGCCCTCTATTTATACTTATCCAACTCACCTGACTGGACCAATTTCTCTTCCTAGAGGCTAATAACTCAATATTAATTATTCTCTTGAGTCAACTTGTCTTATAAGGTTATTACCCATTGTTTTAAGGTTTCTCTTGCTTCCCGGAATATTCTAGTCTTATCAAAGGTTACACATAGAGGTTAATAGCTCTCACAACTACCATAATATCAACACTCCCTCCTAGTTAGGGAGGTATTAAAGGAAATGTTATTGAGCACAAACAAACCATTCAACCGATAGTAACAACATAGCCACATAGGCTATCTCATGATCACGTCACGAGCACCATCACCACTATTAGTATCATCTGATAGCATCAACTGCATCATCTCTCAAGGCCATAATACATCTGAGTAATCGGGCATGATTTTGAAAAAGTCACTCACTCAACAGAGTGATACAAGGACCATTCTTCTAATCCAGACATACATCCTAGAAGAATAGTTGTCCCAATAAATGCTAAAAGATTCTTAATGGGCTACCAAGATCATTATTCTAATATAGACCTATGTCCTAGAATAATGTCAGACCTCCCAGATGTTGAAAGCCACCCTATGGGCTACATAGACCATTCCTACAAGAATGTCAGTCTTAGAATATTTTCTAATCAGGTCATATGTGCCATAGAGATAAATCTCTACCCATATGCCTTAAAAAATATCGGTCCTAAACCATTTTCCTAATCGGGACACAATATGTGCCTTAGGAAAATATCGCTTCTTGATACGTCAACAATCTGTCAACTTGGACCATTCTTCATAGAGAGAATTCCTATCCACCAAAAATTTGTTCTGTCTGGACCATTCTCCACTTGGATAATGTTTTTCCACCAACACATTGACTATCCATCTAGCTGGAAATCAACTCCAAAACTAGTGGTAGTATCCATGGAAATCAAATTGTAGCATACTGTTGCTATAATGCCATCCAATAGAACACAACTGTGTATATCCATAGTAGTATACAACTACTATCTAGTGGTACACAACCACTCCTAGTAGCACACAACTACTAAACAATGACACACAATCACTATGAGTGCATCACATCCACCACAGTAGCATACAACTACTATCAAGAGACATACAGTATCCACAACAATCATATCATCTGATATCAACCTGTATAAAAAATACCACGTTACAAAATGAGTCATATGGGCCATTATTCCACTCACATTTGTGAGATCTGGAAGAGCATCTTCCCTCGAGAAGTTAAACATCATCCATGAGATATTTGGACTATTCTTTCCAAGCATATAAGAATAATTGTCCCTGATTTTTGAACTTGGACCATTCAAACTAACTGGCCCATTCTTCCGGCACTAATCATAGTGCAACCTGGAGAGAATGAGTCTTCCCTAGGGATTGACTATTCCTGATTTCTGATCCTGGACCATTCAAAATAACTGGGCCAATATTCTGACACTAATCACAGTGCAACCTGGAGAGAATGAGTCTTCCCTAGGGAATAACTGTCCCTAATTGTTGAACCTGGACCATTCAACCTAACTGGTCCATTCTTTCGGCACTAATCACAGTGAAATTTGGAGAGAATGAGTATGCCCTAGGGAATGATTGTTCATACCATTTCCTATGGAAATTATTGTCTTGTACCAACCTCCTACATCTAATCATTCTTCGAAACTGCTCACAACTATGAACTTAGAAAGAATGATTGTACGGAGAGGCAGACCATTTTGCTTGACCACTTCTCAAAGTGACTGCCAAGGATAATTATTGTACTAGACCATTCCCCCACACTGGCCACAAGGGGAATCATTGTCTATGGTACATCAACAATCTATCATACCCTTACGAAAATGAATTTCCATTCTAGACCATTTCCCGAATTGGAAAATGAATTTCCATCAGAAATCTTGGACCACTTTCTAGACTGGAAAGTGACTGCCCAACCTAGACCATTTTCCAAACTGGAAAATGACTTTCCATATATCAATAAAATATCAGTGCTCCCTCCCAACCTGGGGAGTAATCATTTCCCTTTCCAATAAGGAATTCATCTCCACAAGTCCCAACTTGTCCCTTAAGTATGCAAACATTTCATCTTGGACAGAGGATCTACCAAAATATTTGCTATCTTCTCATCAGTGGAGATATAATAGAGAAATACTTCTCCCCTCTAGACTTTATCACGAAGAAAATAATACTTAATATCAATGTGATTTGATCTGTCATGGAACACCAGGTTCTCTGAGAGCTCCACACAGCTCTGGTTATCACAATATATCATGGTCGAATCCAACACCTTATCAAACAATCCAGAAACCAACTTGCAGAGACACATTGCTTTTGTACAAGCATCACAAGCTGCAATATGCTCTGCTTCTAAAGTGTTGAGTGCAACAAATTTATGTTTCCTTATAGCCCATGATATCATGGAAAAGATCAAACTAAAACATATCCAAGAAGCACTTATTCTGTCATCTTCAATCCCTTCCCAATTTGAATCGATAAATCCATGTAGTTGTATATCATAACTCAAATGTCCCATGAAGATATTTCAAGATATGCTTTGCAATTATTCAATTCTCATGGCTAGGTTCCACCTGGAACTATTTTCACAACAAAGAAAATATCCGGCTGAGTATTCTCCAAATACATCAACGAGCCATTCAATTGTCGATATAGTGATGGGTATACTAGATCAAAGTCTCTCAACTTCTTCAGATTTCTCATCATGGGAGTTTGGCATGGATTTGCAATCCATTATCCCAGACTTCTAAAGAACCATTTCGATACAATTCCTTTGTCATAGGAATTTTTCACCACACTTTTGTTGTGCATGAGAGGCTCTACACCAAGTTGCTTGAATCCATACAAGGTATTCTTCCATTTGGATACATGGGTCTCTTTTTGGTATACCTCAAAATATTGAGGTTTCTCTACATGTGCTTCTTCTTCAATTACTCTATTGAGAAGAATAGTCTTTACCTCCATCTCCAACCCATGGATACTGCAAGAGATATAATGACTCAGGTAGAGGTATACCTGGTTACTGGAACATGCTTTGATCATAGTCTTCTCCCTCCTTTTGGGATAACCCTCTATCCTTGAATCTCGTCTTGTATCTATCAAAGATTCCATTTAAAATTATTTCATAGATTCTTCAATGGATTATATCATTGGGTATTAGGTCCCTCCTAATTCCGGCTTCATGTACGAATGAACAATATCTAGAACTTCCTTGTTTTTATTTTGTGACTGCATGTTTATGGAATTCTGTGATCAATTCCCTGTATCTGAGAGAGTCCATGCTTCCATATGTAGCATCTCTCTTTTCTTTATGCAAAGTGTCATACTTATAAACTTCTACTATGAAAGCTTCCAAAAATAATGTTCATCAAGATTTGTCAAAATATTTCACAAGGGCACTTGCTCAAAACAAGACAAGAAACAAAATAAAGTTCCAAGACAATATGTTTATGATAGGAAATCGTAACAAGAATAAGGACAAGGATAGATGAAATTTTTACAAGCCTGGAAAGACATCTTCATGATAGCCTTCCTGAAATAACCTGCATGAGACAATAAGAACAATAATGTTTCTGATACAACATCTTTCATATGAAGGATAGTTTCTTGGTAGCATTACTAAGATGATCTTGTCTGAGAACAAGAACAAGAAATGTCTCCTAGAGGAGGTGTTAGTTCATGCTTGCAAATAAGTACACTGAGCAATATAAGCTACTAAGTACTTATCAATACTCACTTAAGTGACAATGATAAAGATGTAAAACTTGATATGTAAACCTGGAGTCTTGATATTGTTCCACTTGGATTGTTTTTCTTCTGAGATAAGTATCCTTTCTGACTTGTCTTTTAAAATTAAAACAATATTCTCTCTTGACAGAAAAACTGAGTTAGAGAATATGATCTCAACCTTATAAGATCTTGACTAAAGTTAGCTTATAATTTTAACTTTGACTACCAAACATGCCATGGGAGACCATCTCAATAGATTTCCAGTACCAAACATGCCATTTCCAATACCAAACATGCCATTTCCAATACCAAACATGCTGTTTCCATTACCAAACATGTCATTTCCAATACCAAACATGCCATGGGGGAGAATCTCAATGGATTTTTTTGGAGGTTTACCCATGACTCGTAGAGGCCATGACTGCTTATTTTTTGTGGTGGACCGTTTCAAAAAAATGTGTGTTCTCATTCCTTGTAAGAAGACAATCTCGAGACAAGAAGCAGTTGAGCCATTCTTCAGCCATGTCTATGTACATTTCGGATTTCCAACCTCCATCATATCTTATAGGGACAACAAGTTATTGGGAAGATTTTGGACAATAATTTGGGAGAGAATGAATACCAAGTTGAAGTATGCCACTTCCTTTCATCCTCAGATTGCTGGACAAACTGAGGTTATAAACAGGACATTGGTGCAATTGTTGACAAAATACAACAAAAAACATCCAAATACTTGGGATGAGTAGACAGTCTACATTCAACACTCTTACAATAGAGCACTTCATTCTTCCACAAATAATTCCCCTTTGGAGACTTGTTTTGGTTATTTACCTCCTTCACCATTTGACATCATTTATAGACAAAAAAGGAAAGAAACATAATTACAAGGAGAAGAACAAAAGGAAAGCATATTTGTGGAAAACAATGGGAATATACATCTAAGGGTTCAAGAGAAGCTCGAGAAGAGCCAACAATTGTACAAATCCAGGAATGATCAACATAGGGAGGATCATAAGTTTTGTGTTGGAGACAAGGTGTGGATCTACCTCAGTAATGAATGATTGCAAGGAGCAATGAAGAAACTCAAGCCCCTTAGATATGGACCATTTGGGACCATTAATCAAGTGAATGAGAACTCCTTCAAACTAAAACTTCCACCTTGCAGATCATGTCAGTGGTGAACATGGAATATTTGAAGTTGTTTGAACCCTCCATGTTGGATGAGGAGGAAGAAAATTAGGTTCTTCCCACCGTGGAAGAATTTGCACCTCATGGTCTTGAAGAGTTGAAGAAAGACAAAGTTATGCAACACAGGGAGAAGATGACTCACAGAGGACAACAAGAAATGTGGCAGATTGGTCTCAAGGGATAGACTGTAAGGAAAGCAAAGTGGTATGAGAGGAACCAGATTGCAAGCAAGTCCCCTCATCTATCATTGGCATATTTTGGGGACCAAAATCCTCCCATTGGGGAGGTTTGATTTGAATCGGATTCGATAAGAACAATTGGATATCGAAACAAGACTCAAAAATGAACAACACGGGCATTGTTAAGTCTATGGGTGATGAAGGAGATCAACTTGTTGACGTGAAGGGCCCCATGTCATTATGATTGATGTCCAATTTTGTATGTAATATATGTAAATTCAAGTAGTATATGGTTGTATGAAAAGGAATAAAGAGATGCTCATAATTAAATAAATGGAGGAGATATAAACTAGAGAGAAGTTGAAGCATTGGAGACACCTGGACTTCCATTTATCCTCCCAATTGACTCAACATTCTATATAATGTATCCCCACAATGAGAAATGGGTTCTTTGGTTGTGAATGATGTAGATATGCTACCCAGATGTTGTTGTGGAGCATAGACATGTACCAGAGAGCCTGTAACTTTCCCATTGCTGAATAAAGAAGAACATGGTTGAAGCCAAAAGAATGTTGGTTTTCCCATTTGGGTTTCCAAGGTAAAAATTTAAGTCTATGTGTGATGATTGTCATGGTTTGTGTTTGCTTAGGAATGGTTAATGTATGCACTGTAATTTAATGGTTGCCTATGTATGTTCTAGAGATGACAAATTCATATTTCTATTGTATGATCTTGTTTTATATTAATTTTTTTTTCAATGGGTTAATACACTAGACTAGTGGCTCCTTAATTGTAGTTGTGCAATGAATTTAGAGCTTAGAAATAGACGACCCTCCTTCCAGATTCATTTATAGTAATTTGGGGCTTTCTAATTTTTTTTTTTTCTGTCATTGAGCTCATTCTCGACCTCATTGGGTGTTTTTCCATTGGCCATAAATCATAGACATCATAATTTGGTTATTTGGGCGTTCATTAGCTGCCCATGAACCACATCCACATTTTTGCAAACTTCACTACTACCAAATTAGCCCAAAACATTTTCCTTCGTCATTGTATGCCAAATTGACTTCTGAAACATTATTGATTGTCAACAAGCATTAATATCGGCCTACAAATGTTTTTAATTGTCGAGGGATATTAAAAATCGACTCCCCTACGTTTTTATGCATCGTGGGTTACCCAAATTCATTCCAAAATGTTTTCTGACATTACTGGTGAGTAAATTCACCCTTATACATTCCTTCTAGTTGTTGGTCATTAAAAATTCGACTTGGTTTCCTTTTTGGTCGAATTTCCTTCCCCATTTGACTGGTAGACATCTCTTGGTCAAATTGACTTAGAATAAATATGACTTGAGTGATTTCAACTTGGGTAAATACGACTTGAATAATTTTGGTTTAGAAGAAATCCGACTTGAGTAATTTCGACTTGAGTGATTTTGACTAGGGTAAATATGAATTGAGTAATTTCGACTTGCATTTCCTGATTCAATTTTTTCTTCGACCCAACTTGCATTTCCCGAATCAATTTTTTCTTTGACCCGACTTGCATTTCCCGACTCGAATTGAATCATTATCTCTTTGTGACTCGACTTGGGACTTGATTGGTTGAGAATTTTTTTCTAACATCTAAACAACCAGAGTTATAATTATTTTAACAAAGAATTTTGTGTTAGTGAGATAGATAGGATATAATCCTCTTATTTACGGATCAATCAAAGAATTATTTTTAAGGAGATCAATAAGATGTCCTACAATTTTTCCATAATTTTGAACAAACTTTCATAATAGCCCATTAAATCCAGAAAGCCACGCAAGATCTCAAGTGTTTTAGGGCGAGGCCAATCCTGCATAACTTCAATTTTCTTAGGATCCACACATACACCATCCTTGCTGACAATATGACCTAGGTACTCCACTTATGAGGCTCGAAAGGCACATTTAGATTGTTTGAGGAAAAGTTGGTGGTGATATTTAAGGTTGTATTGACTAATTTGGAGATACACATTTTCATGACGCCCACCACATTTCATGGAGTCACCATCAAAAATCATGATTTGAAAATTGTTGACGACACAAATATAGCAATTGATTTCATGGGTAATGCAATGATGAATAAAATTATGGGTGTTTCCACAGTCAACAAGGATGATGACCTTCCTATGATTAATGTAGTCAATGATATTGAGGGTTTGGGGAGTAGAGAAGCCAGTAAGGGCATGCAACAAAATCAACGATTCAACTTATGGTGGATTAGAGGGTGGAGTAGGATCATCTGTTGGGGGTATTTATTTGAATGTGGAAACTTCAACCTCCTAGTCAACAACATCCTCAGAAATGGACATAAAAATATTTTGTTCCTTACACTTGTGCCCTTAAAAATATTTGTCATCGCAATTATAGAAAAGGCCCTTGAGTTGGCATTCAACCATTTCGACTCAAGTTAATTTCTGGATATTGAGAGAAGTAGCATGAGAGGCATGATTGGTAGGTCAAGGTAAAGGAAGAAAAGAGGTTTTTCAGTTCTTGGAAAAAAAAAACCTATTGTGCTTCCTTGGCACATTGAGTGTAACATCCTCGGCCACCAACAGGCCAGGAAATGCCACCAACATGACACTTCACTAAACTCTGATAACGCTACCCAAACAACTTGGCCTTCCAACAGGCCGAGTAACACTACCACGTGGAATCATACACACACACACACACACACACATAACATGCATTTTAATGAAATTAAAACACTTATTCACAATAAACACATAATTACTTCTACCATACAGATGTAATTAGGATTAACAGTAAGTCCACATGCAATGGAACACATGATACATTTCAAGTAATCCAAACATGCATAAAATACATAATTAAACACATAAATGATACTTATCTTTTAGCTGGAGTAAATCCACCAATTGCGTGTAGACCTTCCACGAACCTCCCAGCCTTAGACCACACTTCTCATCACTCTCAGCAGTAGGTCACCCCTGAGTTGGGACTAAACTCCACCGGGCAAGGGAATTCTAGGCTTGGCAAGGACAATAAGGAAGTTGCACAAAGAAACATGAAGGATATTTTATCCCAGGAGCCACTTACTCCCACAACACATAGACCCTCATTCCCCACACACGTGCTCCACCCCAAGAGGATACACCTTCACTAATACAAGTGCATTGACTAGTACACCTCCCTTACCTTGGGCTTCAACAAAAGGCTAGACCAGAAGTCTCGGATATTGTGGCTGCTACGAGACTCCCTTCCAGGAGAACTCACTTCCCAACAGACTCTCTCACATGGGAGAGATTCTCACAAGTCTGATAACCAGTCTTCGACTCAGTTACAGCCGGGTACGATTGACAGGAACAACAACAACAACAACAACAAAAACAACAATGATGACAACAACATGGAAAAACGGGTATGGACACCTGAAGAGGCAACAACCTAACACTAAGTCACAACATGGCTCAGGCGACTACAATTGCATCGGGCTTCACAGGAAACAACACATGACAACTTCCCCATTCTGGTTTCAGAGATGCATGTGGGTAGGCAAAGGTCAGTTGGAGAGGCAAGAACAAGTTCACGTACATAATGGGAGAATGGCATAATGAACTCAGGCGAATGATGGAAAAATGACTCGTGAACCCCCCAACACAGCTGATGCTTCAACTTTTAAGTGCATGAGCCCGGGTCAACACTTGTCGTCCTGGAGCTACTTGTGGTCCATTTATCTTACATCCCACTTTCCAGGAACTTAGGATAACAAAATATATGATGTCTACCTTAGTATTCAAGAAATAACATTAAAATATTATTCCTCTAGAGGTAAGCCCCCTAGCTTAGCTCCTAGGCCTAAATACTTACCCCCCCTTCCTTACCCTAGCCAGTGGATCTTAGTCCCCCATAACTCTTCTTCGTGGAGGGTCTACACACAACAGTGTTTATATTTTTATTAATGATCTACATAATTACATATACAAACAAAATATCGGGCTCTTGGCCTTGACATCTGGCTCACCAGCCCAATAAACACATATGTTGTTTAGCTTACAACCACTTGTCTCACCAGCCTATAATCAAAATTACAATTCATAAGGGGCTTGGCCTTGGGGTATTACAATCCCCTCCCCTTATTTTTTCACTGTCCTCAGTGCAACTTATTTACAAAACAACAATAAGATTTCCAAAATCTTTAAAAAGATGCGGGTACTTTGCCTACATAGCATCTTCATGCTCCCATGTTGCATCCTTAGGACCGTACCAGGTCCAGTGGACTTTTGCAAGTCCTATGGTTCGATCCTAGAGCTTCTTTCTTTTCCGGTCCAATATACGCACCAAATGCACCTGCAAGATGCCTTGTTGTTCCACCTGAAGCACATTCCAATCGATTACATGATTAGCATCAAGTATATATTTCTTAAGAAATGAAATATGAAACACATTATGTACATTCATGGATGCAGGAAATGCAAGCATATATGCAACTGGTCCAATCCTTTCTAGGATTTCAAATGGCCCACAAAATGTGGCTTCCAACTTGGAACAGTTTCCCAGCTTCAGGGATCTTCTATTAGTTTTTACTTTCAGAAAAACATGATCACCCACTTTGAACTCCCTGTGGATCCTGTTCCTTTCAGCATAACTCTTTTGTCTGTCTTGGGAAGCCTTCAAATTATGCATAATATTCAGCATTTGTTCTTCCATTTCCTTGAGCAACTCTGTTCCAACTACTACTCTTCCAACTACTACTCTATCAGCTGGGTTGTCCCAACTTATTGGCATGTTGCACTTTCTGTCGTAAAGTGCTTCAAACGAGATCATCTTCAGTGATTCTTGATACCCATTGTTCTAGGCTAATTCTACCAAGTGTAGGTAGTCTTCCCATTTAGATGGTTTTTCCATAACATACATCCTTAACATGTCTTCTATCACTTGGTTCACCCTCTCTGTCTGCTCATCAGACTCAGGATGATAAGCAGTGATGAAGTTTAGGTTCATTTTGAACCCTTTGAATAACCCTTTCCATAATTTTGAGGTGAATTTCGGGTATCTGCCAGACACAATTGTCTTGGGAACATCGTGCAATCGTGTTATTTCCCTTAAAAATATATTGGCAACATTAGATGCCTTATGAGTAGTCTTCACTGGAATAAAATGGGTAGCTTTCGTAAGCTTGTCCACCACCACCATGATTGAATCATGTTACTTTCCTATTCTGGGAAATCCTATGATGAAGTCCAGTGTCAACACTTCCCACTTCCACTCAGGGATGGGTAAAGGATGCAACAACCTTGTTGGGTGCCTATGCTCAGCTTTAACCTTATGACACTCCATACATCTTGCAATGTATTCTACAATTTCCTTCTTCATACCTGGCCAAAAGTAATGGCTCTTGACCGCTGCCATAGTTTTCGAATATCCAGGGTGCCCTGCATAAGGCACATTATGTATTTCATTCAAAATCATAAGTTTCAAGTCTTGGAAATTAGGTACATAAATTATGTTCTTGCACAGAAGTGTTCCATCAGCTCTCAACTCATAATCTTCCACTTTCTGTAGCATCTTACCATGTTGTAGCTTTGCTACCAACTCCATGTACTTCAAATATGCATTTGCAACTTTCAAAATTCTTCCTTCAATATCATTTCAGTACATGCTAATGGCCGAAGCATGCAATTCATGCACTCTCCTGCTGAGTGCATCAACCACTTTGTTTTCCTTTCCTTTGATATGCTTGATATCAAAGTCATACTCACAAAGAAACTCCAACCACCTACTCTGCATAGAATTCAAAGTTGGCTTTTCAAACAAATACTTTAGACCGTTATGGTCTATCCTCAGTTTGAACCTCCTTCCCATGAGGTAATGCCTCCATTTCTTTAGAGCATGTACAATGAATACCAACTCCAAATCATGAGTTGCATAGTTCCTTTCGTGCTCTTTCAACTTTCTGGATTCATAAAAAATTATGAATCCATTCTGACTGAGGATGCTTCCCAGTCCTTCTTTGAATGCATCTGTACACACTACAAAGTCTTCATTTGGATCTGTAATCCTCAGGATTGGAGCACTGGTTAATTGCTGCTTCAATCGCTAGAAGCTCTTCTCACATTTTTCAGTCCACTGAAACTTCTTCTCCTTCCTTTGCAAGGAAGTGATAGGGTGAGTTATCCTTGAGAACCCTGCAATGAACCTTCTGTAATAGCCATCTAGACCCATAAAGGATCTGAATTTTGTCACATTTTTTGGCACTGACCATTCCTTGATGGCTTCTATCTTCTCAGGATCTACAACTATCCCATCCTTTGAAATGATATGCCCCAAGTAATGGATCTACTTTTGATAAAATTAGAACTTGCTCAATTTGGCATACAACTGATGCTCTCTTAGCACTTGCAACACCATCCTCAAATGATGTTCATGCTCTTCCTCTGACATAGAATACACAAGGATGTCGTCCAAAAATACTATGACAAACTTGTCTAGATATTCCCTGAATACACCATTCATTAGGCACATAAAAACAACGGGTGCATTTGACAACCCAAATGGCACCACTGTGAATTCATAATGACCGTACCTTGTTCTGAAGGGGGTCTTGCTAATGTCTTCATCCTTTATTCTTGCCTGGTGATATCCTGATATAATATCTACTTTTGAAAATATCTTATCATCTTTCAACTAATCAAAGAGATCATCGATCCTTGGCAGAAGATACTTGTTCTTTACAGTTACTTTGTGCAACTGTCTGAAATCGATGCACAATCTCAATGTTCCATCCTTCTTCTTCATGAATAGGACTAGGGCTCCCCAAGGCGAAACACTTGGGAGTATATACCCCTTCTTCAGAAGCTCTTCAAGTTGCATTTACAGTTCTTTCATCTCTAGTGTACTCATTCTGTAAGGAGCTTTTTATACCGGAGCTGCTCCAGGCATCAAGTTTAAAGAAAAGTCAATATCTCTTTTCGGGGGTAGTTTGGGTACTTCCTGGAATACATCTTCAAAATCTTTTAATACTCCATGGTCTTCAATCCTTGACAACTTATCCTTAGGTGCTTCCTCCATGTGGGCTGCAAATAATTAACAACCTTTCATGTAGCACTTCTTCAGCTGCATTGTTGAGATTTATCTAACAGTAAATTCCCTAGGACTTCCTTGGACTGTTATCTGATTTCCTTCCTCATCTAGGCCAGTGAATGCCTTGTTACGATAGTCTAAGATGGCGTGGTGTTGGTCCAAATAATGCATCCCAATTAGACATTCATAGGAACCTAAAGGTAAAATGATCAATTCAGATCTCGTGTTCTTTCCATTCATGTCCACTCGACATGACTTAACCAATTTCATAACCTTTCTCTTGGTTTCTATAGCTAGCTGCACTAACCAAGATTTTCTATGTTTGCTTCTCAAAAATTGCAAACTTTCCACCACTCTAGGATCTACGTAACTATGGCTAGCCCCTGAATCAATTAAAATATTAAAGGCATGGTTGTTGATCATACCTTCCACTTCAATCATGTGCAACTGATATTTTGCTTGATTGTTGTCCAGGGCTGCGTAGATCCTTGGTATTCTACTGCCCATGTCATCCATTGTTTCTGTCTGCTAAACATTGTGGACAACTCTCACTTTGTCCGTTATGTGGGGGAAATCTCTGTACCTATTATTTCCTTTACAACCCCAACATTACATAGATGGTTGTCTTGACATTTGTCCACCCACTTCAGCCTTCCCGAGCTCTCTAAAAGATGGTTTTCCTTGAGCACTCTTCCTGAAAAATGGTGGTTTGTTTCCCTTTTTCCTCCGCTCCCTCTTAAAATTCTTCTTGTCTTCCCAATCTTTTTGGAAAGTAGGATTTTATTTTTGCTGATCATATAAGCATTTTTCTCTCCTTAAAGTTTCTTCTATAGTCTTTGGGTCATCATACCGGATCTTGTCACTGATGGAAGATGGCAGTCCATTCAAATACCTTTGAATTTTGATAGTCTCGTCCTTGATGAAAGGAACATACTTTAACAATTACAAAAACCTTTGTTCATTTTCATCAATGGTCATTCTTCCCAGTTTGAGTTCAAAGAACTATTTCATCTTTCGTTCATAGTACCTCTTAGTTAAGTACTTATTTTCAAAATGATTCTTGAACTCCCTCCAAGTAACATTCTTCTCTTTGACGTGTTGTACTTGCACAAGCTTTTCCCACCATACGTATGCCTTTCCTTTAAGTTGGTAAATGGAAATTCTTCCTTCTGCATGAGAAGAATAGTTCTGCAGTTGGAAATATTTTCTCATGCCCAACAACCATGTCTCAACATCTTCATCTTCCTTGTGTTCTCCGTCAAATGTAGGAAGTTTAATATTGTTCATTTCACCTTTCAATTCATCCATTCCAGATATCCTATGTTTTCTGGTAGGAGATGGGCTTGAACTGTTGTGTGCCTCCTTATTGGAATGTTTTAGGGAGTGATGATGATGCCTACTAATGCTTCTTGATGTTCTTTTCTTCTCAGGGTTCTTGCAACTCCCTGTTTTTCTTGAGTCACTCTCCTTATCCAATTTCCTTACGATTCTTTCCAGACTCTACATCAACTTTAAGTTTAACTTTCCTTGTTGATACCTGGCTTTCATGAGCTTTATGTTATCATCTCGGTGAGCCTGGGTGTCTTTCTGCAATCGTTCAATGATTTTCATCATATGCCCTTCCTTTTCCATATATATATATATATATATATAACATGCATTTTAATGAAATTAAAACACTTATTCACAATAAACACATAATTATTGCTACCATACAGATGCAATTGAGATTAACAGTAAGTCCACATGCAACAGAACACATGATACATTTCAAGTAATCCGAACATGCATAAAATACATAATTAAACACATAAATGATACTTATCTTTTAGCTGGAGTAAATCTACCAACTGCATGCAGACCTTCCATGAACCTCCCAGCCTTAGACCGCGCTCCTCATCACTCTCAGCAATAGGTCACCCCCGAGCTAGGACTAAACTCTACTGGGAAAGGGAATTCTAGGGTTGGCAAGGAAAATATGGAAGTTGCACAAAGCAATAGGAAGGATCTTTTATCCCATATCCACTTACGTCCATAACACAAAGACCCTCATTCCCCACATACCTGCTCCACCCCAGGAGGATACACCTTCACTAATACAAGTCCATCGGCTAGTATACCTCCCTTACCTTGGGATTCAGCAACAGGCTGGACCAGAAGTCTCGGAGTACTGTGGTTTCTACGGGACTCCCTTCCAGGAGAACTCACTTCCTAGTAGACTCTCTCACCTGGGAGAGTTGCTCATAGGTATGATAACTAGTCTTTGACTCAGCTACATCTGGGTATGGTTGATAACAACAACAACAACAACAATGACAACAGGGAAAAATGACTATGGACACCCGAAGATTTGACAACCTAACTCTAAGTCACAAAACGGCTCAGGCGACTACAATTGCATTAGGATTCATAGGAAACATCACAGGATTACTTCCCCATTCTGGTTTCAGAGATGCATGTGGATAGGCAGAGGTCAAACCCAGAGGCAAGAACGGGTTCATGTACAGGATGGGAGAATGGCAGAATGAACTTAGGCGGATGATGGAAGAATGACTCACGAACCCCCCAACATAGCTAGTGCTTCATCTTTTAGCTACATGAGCTCAGGTCAACACTTCTCTTCCTAGAGCTGCATGTGCTCCATTTATCTTACGTCCCACTTTCCAAGAAATTAAGATAAAAAAATATGTAATTTCTACCTTAGTCTTCAGGAAATAATATTCAAATATTATTCCTCTAGAGGTAAGCCCCCTAGCTTATCCCCTAGGCCTAAATACTTAGCCCCCCCTTCCTTACCCTACCTAGTGGAGCTTAGTCCCCCATAACTCTTCTTCATGGAGGGTCTACAGGCAACAATGTTTACATTTTTATTAATGATCTGGATAATTACATATACAAACAAAATACCAGGCTCCTGGCCTTGGCATCTGGCTCACCAACCTAATAAAAACATAAGTCTTTCAGCTTACAACCACTTGACTCACCAACTTATAAGAAAAATTACAATTCAGAAGGGGCTCGGCCTTGGGGTATTACATTGAGTAGCTTCCAACCACATCTGGGTGTGAGCCACGAGAACCTAGGATTGGATGTCATATTTGAGGCTACTGATAAAGAATTCCATGAAGAAGGAATCAAACTTGCTCTTTATTATGAAATTCAATTGCTCAAATGTAATGATAAAGTCTTCCACTGTACCAAACTTCTTCAACTTAGTCAAATGGCCTAGGTAGTGTGTGTTAGTTTCAAAGCACTCATAAAGTTCAACCACAAAATGTGTCCAAGAAACATACCCTTGGCGTTATTTTTTTTTTCCCATTGCCACCATTTCCAGTGTTTAGGATCCAAATAGAGGACATTGTAATGAAGTTTGGACAAGTCATAAATGATGCCATGTAAGGAGAAGTATTGTTCCATTTGAGTGATCCAACCAGTGGGATCTGAGTCATCAAATTTGTTCACTTCCACTCGCTCAAGACACAAATCATGATGAAGGGGGTTGGACTGAAAATTATGGGAATTAGAGGAAGCATCACAATCTATGTTAAAAGGTTATTCAGATGAGGTAATGCCTCTATGAATATTTAGTTTTGCTGTGAGTTGGGTAGAAAAGGGATCAAGTTGTTTTTTAAGGTGGTTAGTGATGTCCTTCTTCATGGCCTACTGCATGTCTAACATTTCCTACTTCATGTCATGTTTCATGCCTTCCATTTTGGCGTCTAGAGTGGAATTGAGGTGGTTTTCAAGGTTTTGGTTGTGGGTGTGTGCCATGGTGAAATTGAAACACAAGAATTGGGAAGGTGGGTCTGCACAAAAAGGAGTTACTGGTGAAGGGTACCACTATAATCAAGGAAAAGAGAGGAATCCAATGCAAGAGGTGGGAGATAAGGGTGTTGGAAAGGGTGGGTGGGTCCATGGAAAATGAAAAGGCTAACAAGTGATAGATACCACTACGATCAAGGAGAAAAATAGAATCCAATAGGATAGGTCCCAAATAAGGTTGTCGAAAAGGGGGTCAGATACACATAAAAAAGGCTTAAAATGGTAGGTACCACTATGATCAGGGTGAAGAGAGGAATCCATTGGGATAGGTCCTGAATAAGGGTGTCAACGGGACCACTGTGCGTGTTTTTTTTTAACTTTTGCAGAGTTATACTCTATCCTGAAGAATATTTCCATGGCGAATGGCCCAAATTGTTAACAAGAAAAATTTTGTAGGAATTTTGCAACCACAATGCAGGAGGGTAGATTGCGTAGTAATAGATCTCGTCTATTTTGTTTTTTTCTTAGGGGTTAAGGTTAAGTGTTCCTACAGACAAGGGTTTTCCCTGTGTTATATCTCTATGATTGACGTGTTGGGTCGAACAATAGTACTCGACCCAATATCTCAAGGCACCAACTAAGGAGTCTCAACCGTACCCTTAGTCATACTACCCGATTACCCAAGTACTAGAGAGTATCTTCCTGATTTTTATTATCGATGTCACTATAGAAATCAGACAGTCGATTGACTGGTCTAGAGATGGTTTCAAGAGACCTAGGGGACTCCTGATATACCTGTTGGTACGTGGGAGTGATGGCCATCTACAGATTTTTTTTGATGCGATACTACTCGAAGGGTATGAACATGAGTTACATAGGTTTCCAACAAGGTGAAATGTTTGTTTCTAAGTAGCCTCATTAAATTTGATGTATTTCTTGCATGTAGTTTTTTCCACTGCAGTTTTTCCTGTTGAGAGACAAATATCTATGCTTTAAAATTGTCAACAATACACGTCTCTACCCTGAAAAAAAATTCCCACAGTTTCCATAGAGGAAAGTGCGTTGGTACCAATTATTAGGTACAAGATCTATTATAATAAAAAGCAAACAAAAATACTGCAAAAAATACTAGTGGAACAACAAAATGTAGAGAACCACAATACCATAAATGATACCTTTATTGATAGAAAACAATGTTCACTTGCCTCTTTGAGGGGGTAACCTCAAGTAGATAATCACTCTATTACATTAATTCTCAAGACAAAGATTTATCATGCCTCCTACTCTTATTTCTACTAATTTTGTCTTCTAAAGAACATGCTAGATGAAGATCTTTCTAGAAGCAGAAGGTTCTATTCAATCTTCTTACATTGACTTGTTCACATTTTTTAAATAGGCCTTATTAACTAATGTCGACCTTTATTACATGGAAAATATATTATTCTACCTACGTGAGGGGTTAGGGAGGTTAGGTCCCTAACGTTGTGGTTTCTTTCTTCCTCCAGCCAAAACTATTAAATCTTTGCATACCCCCTATTGTTCCTAGCATTGAAACATTCCTATTATGAACTACTCTTAGAATTTTAGGTATCGAATTTTGTCATTTTCAATGTTTCCTTATGTTACTCACGTTCATGCTGTTGTAACCACTACCAAAATGGTATGTTGATTTAGGATGGTGATGCCTCCTGCTACTTTACTTCTAACAAAATCTTGCCATGATTGATAACAAATTATGGATCAAGTTTGAGAATATGATTTTGTAATTCAAATAAGGGTTATTTCCCTCTTTACTACTACACTATTAAAAAGAGTATTTACTTGGGGCATGGTTTACTGATCTAGACTAGACAAGGTTGTGGGAAGAACCTATCAATTTCATTAAGTTTGTATATCGTTAATAAAAGAATTTCCCATTAAGTTTCTATATTTTTAATAAAATACTTGCTCATATTAATAATTTTATATTTATGAAAAATTAATTATGGTAAATCTCCACCTTTGTTTTTTAATTATGAATTACTGTTAAAATTTTAGATATCAAATTTTGTCATTTCCAATGTTTCTTTATCTTACTGAGGTTCATGTTGTTGTAACCACTATCAAAATGGTTTGTGGATTCAAAATTGTGATGCCCTCGCTACTTTACTTCTAACAAAATCTATCCATAATTGATAAGCATTTGTGGATAAGTTTGGCAATATAATTTCATAATTTGAATAAGGGTTATTTTTATTTTTTCTAATACACTACGAAAAAAAAAATTCTTTGGGTTATGAGTTGTTGATTTAGAGTAGACAAAGTTGTGGGACGACCCAAATTCCATCCTTCTTCCATATTGAGTGGTCCACATTATTTTAAGATATGGTTATGAAATGTATAAAATAGTATATATGGTATAATATGTCACTCCCGTTTTGACTGGTCCACATTCTATATGTATACAATGGAAGAACACCTATTTTAGAAACTGGTAGGAAGGATTATTTGGCAGGACACCATATTTAGTATTGTTTTTAAATTAATGCAGGTGGGTTTTATGGATTCCTTACTATTTTTAGATTTGTTTTTTCGCAACCTGTGGAGAAGTTTTGATGGATAGGATTAGCGGAGTATCCTCGGTGTCCATATGGTTTTGGTGGTAGTTTTAGTGGTGTATCCATTATTGTTCGTAGGTTGATGATTTATGGCACATTTATTAAATGATAAATGTTTCAGATAAGTGGATGTCCAGGTGGTAGTTTCCTTAACGTTTTATGAACTGATCCTTGTGCTGACATACTTGCAAATCGTTTGATCCTTCTCCTATGGATGATAGAAGAAGTTAGAGTCTCTTGGGGCTCTGTAGATGATGTGTCTCGACAACTTGAACGCCCCTTCTACACTGATGGAGCACTAAATAACAAAAAAGGTGGCAAACTTTACATGAAGAATTACCTTACCTCTGACAAGGCACCGATTGGTCTTTTACTATCTCCATCAAAGGATTTTTGGTTAAGTGAACAGGGTTATGGTGATAACATATACCAGAATGTGTTATCATTTGGCATTAATGGAGAGCCTTCGGAACAACTACATTGCCAACAGTTCCCGGGTGAGACAGTTTTAGAACATCCATCCTTTTATGATTTGTATATGGAACGATATTCTGAGAAACTCAGGAAGCCACTAGGGGGAGTGGTAACACATAACAATAGGGATGCATTTTCCCCTGTACAGACCAGAGAACACATCAAGAACATTAGCGAAAGGAAGGATAACACACAGAGAGAGATATTGTGTGTGAAGGAGCAACAAAGGAAGAAGGTGACACAGTTCTGGAAACCCAAGAAAGTTAGATGGAGGTTAGTAATAGGCATGGATGTGGGTTTAAAAGAAAATGTAAACTTATCTCTCTGAGAGTTAGTTGGGAGGTTCGCGTATAATAAAAAGTGTGGCATCTCCTTCTCAGCGTGGATGAAGAAAACTTGGATACCCATCATTGGGTACGAACCAGAATACCTTATCTTGTCTTCTGGTTGGTTCAGTCTAGTTTTTAAGCTCCCAGAATATGCAGAGACTATTCTAAATGGTTTTTGGGACTACGAGGGTGGAAGTGTCATGTTAAATAGGCGTTGCACCAGTTTCGACCCTGCCACTGAGTATTTCAGCTTTTGGCATGTCCAGGTTCTCTTGCCTAGACTGCCACTCAACTTATGGAATATGAGTGCCTTAAAGGCCATTGGGAACATGTTATCTCATTTCCTCAAATGTGATGAAAAGGGTCTTCGCAATCCAGACAAGCACATGGTGCCTATACTAGTTGAAGTGGATATCCATGCTGGGATTATGGAATCAGTTGAACTAGAGTGGAGAGGAAAAGTGATGGTGCAACGACTTGAATATCAGGGTATGCCTTTTTGGTGTAGTCTTTGTAGAAGGACTGGGCATCTCTGACATGATTGTCCTACATGGAACGGGTTGGGATATGTGGATGACTCCATGGATACAAAGGTCAATGATTTGTACATGAGTGAGGGGGGTGATGAAGAGGTGGGGAAATTTACTTCGGTGTCGGAAGCGAATTCGTTAGAAAGATTTTTCGACTCATATCTCGATAAGTTAAAATTATATTACCCCTCCTTATTTTTTAAGCTTTCGTCTTGGGAGAAGGAGTTTCTGGAAAAGACCTTTCCCTCCCACTTGTTTTCTCTCCTCAAGACTACTAGTGTCGCCAAGAGTATTCTGGATATGGGAGGGTTGACCTCGAATGGTGTTAGGGTTATCGAGGCCTTGTTACCTGATAAACCCATCCCTACTCTGCCTGAGTTATTCACCACTGATTTGGGGAGAACTCCAAAGATTCCTACAAAAATAATCATTATTGAACTTGAGAATGCTCAGTCATCGAATATGGACTATGAAGCATTGATATCAACCTTAGACGATTCGGTTAGTCCCATACCTTTACCAATCTTCTAGGGTTCAAAATCCTATTAGGGAAGCACTGAGTGCGTTTCGGGACCATCTGTGACTAAGGGAGATGTAGGAATAGGAAATGAATTGGCTTGGTCATGCGATTTGGTATGTAGGTCTCTCCAATCAAGACTCATAGTGCACGCGATAAATTAGGATCAACACCTGCATTGGGGACTCAAAAAACTGTTACTAGTCATGATTTGGGGGCACTTAGAGGCGTTAAATCCGTCGCAAGGGCCAAGATATGATCATTATCTCATTGAAAATAAGAGGGGTTTGGGGCCTCCTACAAATTACAACCATTCATAGACTTTTCTCCATTAATAAACCTGCCATCATTATTTTCCAAGAGACTCTTGTCTCTGCAGAAAGAGCTAGAAATTTTTTGTGCATGATTTTCCCTGATTGGATGACCACTGTTGTTAGTTCTGTTGGGACATCTGGAGGCCTATTAGTGGATTGAAATAATAAGATTTTTGAATTACAATCCTTTCTACGTATCGTTGGAATTGTTTTGATAGGTATCCACCTCCTGGATAAAACAAATATAAGTTGTATTAATACATATGGGTCGTGCACAGGACACAGACGCTTCTGGGAACACGTGGAAGCTAATGGTATGCTAGAACTTAATAATATCATCCTAGTGGGTGATTTAAACTTTGAAAATAGTATCAAAGAAGTGTGGGGAGATGTTGCATTACCCAATCCGTTAGCGGTTTTTTTTTTTAATCTTTGCTCCAAGAACCGGTTGGTGGATATAAAACCTACAGTAATCATGCCTACTTGGAGAAATGGCAGGAGAGGGAGAGAGGAAATTCAGAAGATACTAGATAGAGCATACATCTCTGAAGATCTCTTGAATGATGCTGCAAAATATAGATCATGGGTGGAACTACCTTTTATTTCAGATCATGCGTTAGTTGTTCTACAACTTGATTATGGTTACAAGCCTGTTGCATACCCTTTTAAATTCAATCCATCTTTTTTACAAGAAGAGTCTTTCTGCAATCTTGTTCGGGCCTATTGGACCCCACATCAGGTAGACGAAGAGGATGGAGAAAAACAAAGACTGTCTAGAAAACTCTCAAGTTTAAAGGCACAGGTGAAGATATGGCTGGATGACAAAAAGAAAAAGGAGTTGGTCCTTTTAAAACATTCAGAAGATGAGATTGCACTACTTACTGAACATTACTTGCTTGTTGATCTTAGCATTGATCATAGAATCCGTTTGAAATAACTTGAAGCTGAGAGAAACAAATTATTGTTGGCTGAGGAGGAAAGGTGGCATCTTAAAAGCAAAGCGACTTGGAGAAAATGTGGAGATAGTAATACAATTTTTTTTCATCATTTTGCTAGTTACAAGAGGAACAAGAAACATCTTTGGGAGATTAGAGATGATTCAGGACAAGTACATTATGGACATGAAGCATTAAAGATTGAAGCTCAACGTTATTTCAACACCTTCTATCAATAGCCAAGAACAAATACGATAGTTGATGAGGTAGCATCGACATGTTTTTTTACAAGGATGGTTAGTGAGGAGGAAATCAGTCAGCTTAAAAAATCAGTCACTAAAGAGGAGATTAAGGATGTTTTAAAGGGTTTTGCCAAGGATAAAAGTCTTGGGCCTGATGGGTGGAGTGTGGAATTCTACTTACACTTCTTTGATATGATTGCAAATGATTTGTTGGAATTTGTTGAGGAGCCACGTGATATTGGAGTTGTTAATAGAGCTATTAATTTGACTTTCATTGCTCTCATCCCCAAGGATAATGGTCCTACAACCTATGAGGAGTTTCTCCTGATAGCTATGTGTAACCTTTGTTATAAGATCTTCAAAAAAATTATTGCTAGGCACATCAGATTGATTTTGTCTCATGTCTTATCTGAGGAACAATTCAGTTTTTTGAAAGGTAGATAGATTATCAATGCTATTGGGACGGTGCAGGAATGTCTGCACAGTATCAAAGAGAAAAATTTACAAGAATTGATTCTTAAAATTGATCTGAAAAAAGCATATGATTGTGTTAGCTGGGATTATCTAAAACTTGTCTTAATTCAATCTGGGTTCGACATCCCTATGACAAAGTGGATCATGGGATGTATTACATCTACTACTTATGCCACCTTGATCAATGGTGAACCCACAGGTTTCTTCAATAGTGAAAGGGGTTTACGCCAGGGTTGTCCATTATCGCCCTTACTGTTTATTTTAATCATGGAAGGATTAAGTTTGGCTTTAAAAATAAGTAAAGAGGAAGCATTACTTACTGGTATTAAGGTATATAGGATCTATAAGATAATCCAACTTTTTTTTGTTGATGAAATCCTTATTATGTCTAAAGCTTCTATTGGTGAATGGCAGGAAATAATAAGAATCTTAGATGTTTTCTACAAAGCTTCTGGAATCAAGATAAATGAAAAGAAAACAACCTTTCTACAGTATGGAGCGAGACAACAGACACTGGAGGATTTACAGGCCAATTTTCACTATAATATTGCCGATCTCTCTAGTGGTTTCATGTATCTAGGTTATTTCTTGAAGATTGATAGATACAGATCAAAGGACTGGATTTGGTTGATCGACAAGTTTGAAGCTAGGATCGGCCACTGGTGCAATCAAAAACTTTCCATGGCGGGGCACAGTGTTCTTATCAAGGTAGTAATAGAAAGTCAACCTGTCTATTGGATGGCACTTGCAAATTTTCCCTCTTTGATTCTTCACAAGATTAGACAAATTATATATGATTTCTTATGGTCAGGTTGCAATAAGAAAAAAACGTTTCACTTCTATGCTTGGAAACTTCTAACAAGACCAAATAAGTTTGGGGGATGGGGCTTGCATGATTTGGGAAGCTTCAACAGGGTGATGGCGGCCAATACCCTCTGGAGGGATCTGCTACATAATGGTTTATGGCATCCTATCTTGAAAAACAAATACTATCCTTATGTTATAGTTGATAGATGGTTGCGCACAGTTACAGTTGTTGATGTCAAAGGGTCGTAAACTTGGAAGTGCCTTTTAACATCATTATACATTATTTTACAGTGGATCACATGGCATCCAGGGTCTGGTCAAAAAATCTTATTGGGCCATGATCATATTCTCGGGATGGGAGAAGGGGCGATCTTGATAGGTGATTTGATCATGACTCTCAATAGGGGGGGAATATATTTTTTATTTCAGGCTCATGGTGATGATCGAGTGGGGATGGTTGGAACAAATTGGTACTCCAGTGATGATTTGGGACTAGTTGGGGATCTCGCCTTGGAATGGGATACTTTCTAATGTGCTCTTATAAAAAATGGTATACAACTTACTSAGAAGCCTGATCAACTTATTTGGGTGGGGGGTGATGAGTCTGGTATATTAACAGTCAAGAATGCATATGAGGCTATGGAAAAAAAGAAATGGGTTTTTGTGATTGGYGGCTGGAGGAAATCCCTGTGGTCCTGGAAATGCCCATTAAAAATTCATTTATTCACCTGGATTTTGGTAGAGAATAAGATCATCACCTAGGATCTGCTTCAGTGAAGAGATTTTTATGGCCCGAGTTTCTTCTTTTTATGTAAGAGCAACCAAGAAACCGTTTTCGATCTGTTTGTGAAATGCCCGTTTTCCTTGAAAGTGTGGGAAAAGGTAAAAACTTATACAACATCCTGGCAAGAAGGTCGGAAATACAATACAAGAATGTTTTAAGGCATGGAAATTACAATATTTATCATATCCTAGTCTGCCTGCAATCATTTGCTGGTTTGTATGGAAGGAGAGAAACTTGGCGATTTTCAAAGGGCATACCCCAAATTTACAGAAGGTGACATATCTCTCTTTTCTCTCTTTGGAGAGATGCAAAAAAATCACGAAACCTGTTGGTTGTAGGAAGTTTACAAATTCAGTTGTAGAGTGTGGAGTGGGGGGATGGTTTGATGGTGTTGGCAAAGCCTCGGGAGATAATTGTAGAGAAGGTGGTTTTATAAAAATTAATGAGCATATATGTTACAAATGGTTCTTCGATGTTGGGCCTGGTATGAATACAAAGGTTGAGCTCCTGGGTGCATGGGCACTTCTCTTATTGGCTTCTTGTCTTTCAATTCTGGAAATATATATTCGGGGTGATTCCAAAATTATCATC
>JASDQU010735643.1:191710-224732 GCA_032191745.1 Picea mariana | reverse complement strand
TAGAGAAGGTGGTTTTATAAAAATTAATGAGCATATATGTTACAAATGGTTCTTCGATGTTGGGCCTGGTATGAATACAAAGGTTGAGCTCCTGGGTGCATGGGCACTTCTCTTATTGGCTTCTTGTCTTTCAATTCTGGAAATATATATTCGGGGTGATTCCAAAATTATCATCGATTGAATGAAAGGTATGGGGCGCCTTCAAGTAGTTGCGCTAGAATGTTGGAAGGACCACATTAAGAAGATAACAAAGCACTTTCAAAATATTATCTATGAACATGTTTACAGAGAAGGTAATATTGTTGCGTATGGTCTGTCGAAACGTGCTCTACATCAAGTTCCAGGGAAGATTATATATTATATGTGTGAAGAGGGTCATGAAGGACCTCTTCAGTTTTTAAACCTTTACTAAGGGGTTGGCCATGATCCTTCTTTCTTGTTGTTTTGGAGTTTATCATGATGAATGTTTGGTGTTAAGGTCCCCTTGCTCTTAGGCATAGGAAGTTTGTTTTTATCTTTCCAGGCAGTTTTGAGATTGTTTTGTCCCTTGTGATGATGATTTAAAAACATCTTTGGAGGTGTGTTGTTATGATAATCATGTATCCCATGAGATGTTGCTATATGTCTTTTTTGGGCATCCTAGATGTTGATATCCATGATATGATATCTTTTTGTGAACAATTTATATTTTGAATAATGTAAAGCAAAATTTTCTTGAGGAAAAAAGTTGTGGGAAGACCCTATCATTTTCATTGAGATTGTATATTGGGTGAAATCATGAAGATGGGTTACACTTTTGCTTGTTTTATGAGAAAAAAAGCTGTATTTTCAAAAGTTCTTCAACTTCCGACATACAAAAGTATTTTTTTTATTTATAATTTCACTTTATAGTAAAAACAAAACTTGTGAAGAATTGTGTTAGCTTTCTAATGACTATTTTTCAAAAAAAATTTATCACGATTTGATATGTCAATTTGACAATTGTTTAAAAGTATGTTCCTTAAACATGAAAGGAATGATAATCAATTATTTTTTTCTACAACAATGTATCTATTATTAAACTTACGTTTTTAAGAAACAAAATATACTACAACAATCTACAGAGACTCTATTTTATTATGACTATAATTTTGAATCTAACAGATGAATATTATAATTTCTAGAATTTTTTTAAGTTGACCAAGCTGAAAACATTGTAGATTTTAAACACATGTTTTTCTACACCTTGTATCTATCCTAATTTTTACTTAAAACTAAAATTTAAATATACCCTTTTGAAAAGAACAGTTTAAGGATTATGAATATATTTTTTTCAAATTTTTTCATTATATATTTTTAGAGATACCGCTATTTCATTTCACCGAATCATAATGTCTGCTGAAAGTATTATGTAGTGTTTTTTTTTTTTTTAATTAAATAAAATTAGATAAAAATAAAGAAAATGAAAACAAATTATAAGAATTGAAAGTAGATTCAATCTTGGAAATGCTGGTGTCATTTTCAAAACCAAATTCTCAGTATTTGCAGGAGTCTGCAACCTCCGAAGTTCAGTTAAGCTTGGGGCAACTCTCTGGTTTTAGTTTTCAGTCCCAAATTCTTTTTTTCGATCGAAATAAACCTAATATTTTGGTCGAAAGACTAAAATCTAACGGAACCGTCAAAACTGAACGGTTTCCAAGGTTTTCAGCCAAAAAACCATTCTTTCAGCCGAAAGGCTGTCGAGGGAATTCCGTCGGTCAAAAAAAATGAAAAGACACGTCGTATCGTTTCATTTCGTGCCAAATTGTATAAATAGGGTTTCGTCCGAACACATTTAACACAATTCATGGGATGGACAGACATATATAATCTCGGGGATAGGGATTTCAAAGAATTTCTATTACTGATTGCAGCTATATTCTTTTCTTTATTTATTTCTTCCCTCTGTTCCATAGGCTTAATTGTAGGATCGATATCGATACATGGTGGTTTTCTAGAGCACTTAAACAAAGTTTCAAATCAGATTTTTGGTTTTTGTTGAATAAGGTAATTGATGTTTGTTCAAGTTTTTATTGGAATAACAATTTATATGTTGAAAGATAAATGTTGAGCATTTTTTCAAGGTGAAGTCTTTGTTGAACATATATTTTATAGATAACTATAAAAGTCACGGGAAATAAAAGTTTGCGCAAGAGAAAATATGATCGCACTTGAGATGATACTCACCAAATCGAACAAGGGAAAGAACTTTATCAGAGAAAGAAACAAGAACGTGCAAATATTCAAGAAACAAACGATGATAATGTCAATAGAGATTTTCGACAAGAAGAAGTTCAACCAGGTATGCATGGACATATGATGATCGAGCACACGACACACATTGGGACTGTAAAAGTACAAAATTCAAAGTATAGAATTCAAATTTAAGTAAATTTAATATAATTGATTGTAATTACAAATTGATGTTTTTCAAAATTTACATAAATAGATTCATCTCATAATGTCGAAGAAGACGTTGAAACCGAAATTGAAGCAGAAGACGAATCACCTATAGGTATGTACATAAATTTAGATAATACAAGATGAACACTCAAATATATATAATTTAGTGAATTTATGTTCATGTTATGTTTTTTAATATAAACTTTAAATTGAAATATGTAGGAGAATCTATCAACATTGATGATGAAATATTAGAAAATGTTGATACTGACAAATTTGGGAAGAAAAAATCTAAGCATTATATAAGATATTGAACTAAGAATATGTATAATATTTTTTTCAAAGATGAATCAGTAACAATACAAGCTCAACTTTTACTTTGTCTAATGAAGTCAAGAAAGTTAAAAGAAGCTACATCATTATTGGGTATTCAAAAGTCAACAAAGGATACAAAGGTGACATAGAATGTCTTCAACAATATAACTAGTGTATTAAAAGATTTTGGAAAATCTTGAAAAGAAGATGTTCGTGTTGCACGTAGAGCAATACAAACAACAGTTGTTTCATCTAGTAATATAAAATATCGTTTGACACGACACATGGCAAAAACGATGGGAACGTCAAGAAAAACATTGCACAAACATAGAAAATTTTGTTTCCAAATAGATGTAAATGATGAATTGGCTTGTTGGATAGTGATTTCTAGACAACCCTATAAAGATAGACTTGCAAAAAATGTTAAAGAATTGGCCTGTAATTGTTGGTTGGAAGAATCTCGTGTTTCACCACATACAAGAAATGTGTTGTGACGAAGAATAGCACGAAATCAATATGAAGAACATCCGAAACATATATTTCCAATGACACAAATAGAGTCGTTTAATAAGTTCAAAGAAGAGCACAAAGAAGTTAAAATTTCTATCAATACATTTGTGCAACAAAAACCATGGTTTGTTAGACCCATCATTGTCCATGACACGTGTTGTTGTCGTTATCATGTGGAGTTTGAGTTGTATTATGACACTTTTTTGGATTTTGGTAAAACTTTATGGCCAGGTTCACCTCCTCCTTCCACATTCTGTGTTTTTATATCTGGAATTCTATGTGAAAGAGAAGATGATGATTTATTTTACAAAAAAAATGTGTTGGTGGAAAGAAATGTGATCGTTGTGGAAATCTAAGTTTGTTTCATTCAAAGTATCATATTGATATGAATGATCAATCATTTTCTAATATAAGAGTCAATTGGAAAAGATATGAATATATGAGCAGCACGGATCCACATTCTTCAAATGTTATTTCCAAAAGGATTGATTTGAAGGTAGATAATATTAGCGCAATAGAATTTTTGAAGAAGTTTGAGGAAGAAATCTATAAATACACCAAGCATTCACATAGAGCTCGATGGGAAAATCTACAATTCAAACAATCCTGTAAAGTGTTTTCACCAGGGACAATTTTGTCTTAGTTGATTTTGTAGAGAATTACACATTCGTTGCACAAAAAGAAATACAAAGCGAATATTATCATTTTGATCAAGTCACGATATTTTTCCATGTTCTATATAGACATGCTCAACAGATTCTTCCAAACATAGAAAGCACCAACGACAATCGGCATGTTATTAAAGAATATCACTTTTATATAAGTGATGATCGAGCACACGACACACATTATGTACAACATTGTTTTGATAAATTTTATGATTCATTGAAAGAACGTGAAATCAGATTCAATCGACATTGGATATGGTATGATGGGTGTGCGGGTTAGTTCAAATCTGCACGATCATTCTATTGGTTATGTTGTCTTCATAAAAAATTAAACATTACACATTGTTGGAATTTTTTTGAGATTGGTCATGGAAAAGGAGAGCACGATGGTGCAAGGGCATGTATAAAACGAGCACTTCGAAGGTATCAGTTGAACCCTCATGCCAATTGATTTGAATCCACTAAACAAGTTGTTGAATGGTGCAACATGGGGCTAAGCCATGAATATAATCCGTCAAGGGATATGCACATGTGTGTCTATGTATAAATTTTACATGTATGTGCACAAGATATATAAATTTGAATGTGTTCAAATTTATATTCAATCTTCAATCGTTTTCTTGAGAGATTTCAAGTTAACAAGTTCTTGTCTTGTGCAGGTTTTTTTGGTATGTTGGAATCCAAGATGTAAACAAATCAATCCCATATGACGCCAATACAATACCTGGAACAAGAAAAATACATTCAGTTAAAACAAAATGTTTTCAAAATGGGTTTGCATTTGATAGACGAAATGACTCTTGCTTTTGTTCAGTTTGCATAGAGGACACATAATCCATAGAAATTTGTGAGAACGAAAATGCAGGATATGTTAAAGCTTGGAGACATACTGAACTTAATGTAAAAGGGAAAATTCCACTTGCAAACTCAGAGGAGATGGAATCAAATAAAACTATAATGTCAGTTGATGGCGATAGAGTTTCTGATTTTGTTGGAGAAGGTAAATTTTTTATGTTTAAATTTTTTCAAATAACTCGTAGATACATACTTGTGTGATAATCTAACGCGAATTATATCCAATTATTTGCAGGAGATGTTTTTTCCATGGTTGCACCTGTAGACAACATTGAAAACGCTTTCCTGATGATGGACCACACTAGTTTGGTCTGAAACGTCGAAAATAAAAAAACCTATGCGATGAATCCGAAAGAACTCTCTGAACAAAACAATGGTCACAAAAGTCTTAGAACAGAAACATTGAAAACGTGAAATATTATTTGATGCGATGCACAGAACAAAAGATGAGGCTATTAGAAGATTTTGATGATAACGGTTTTATATATGAAAGAGGATCCATTGTATTGAAAGGATATTTTTTTCAAGAAACCCATCAAACCGATACTCATGTTCACTTTCAAGACTACCAGTCAGATGTCATGAGTTGTCAATATAGTCATTTGGTATGTGCAGTGTGCATAAAGTTAATAGAAGTTCAATAAAAAAATTAAAAAAAAAATTAGAAAATGGAAAATGTCCAAAGTCGATCATGAATGAATAATTGAAGATGGAATATCATTTCGTTGTTTTTAAACAAACTTGGCACATGTGTACATTCCAGAATTTTTAATTTTTCATTGAAAGTACATTCCAGATTTTGATAACTTGTTTTGACTATCTTCAAACATATTTTCAATTATGATATTTATAATACTATGTATAAAAAAATCACTTGGGAACTGCACCCCAATTAGTACCTAAAAGTATATTGTTAATACTTACAACCTAATTAGTATAGGATTTAGGGAACTACTAATTTCTATGGAAGTGAAAGAACCATTTGGTAACTTATACCCCTATCGATACCCAAAAGTATGTCATTGGGGAATTTCACCCTAATTAGTATAGAAGTAAAAGACATGTTTGGGGCACACCTTAATTTACATATATATGAGTTAGACAACAACTTAATGAATTTGAATCTTAGTTAGTGCTAAAATTATGTTCTTGGGATTTAAACAAGAATTAATATAATAACAAGGGAACCACTTGTGGTGCACCCTATTTGAATAAGAGTAAGAGAAGTACTTACAAATTATGACACCCCAATTAATACCCAAAAGCATGTTCTTAGGGAATTCCACTCTAATTAGGATATGAATGAGGGAATCACTTGGAAATGTATGCCCAAGTATGTTATAACCTAAATTTGTATAAGAGTGAAAGAACCAAGAATCGCTTGGGGTGCACCCTAACTTTAATATAGGATAGAGGAGAACTTAATCTTTTAGGGACATGCATTTTATATAATACAAGTTCTTTTTTCAAGTCAAGAAGTGAGGTATCCTTAGGCACAAGGGATGAAACTAATCCTAACTTAGGCATACTCACTACTAGGCATATTTACAAGACATCTTTAAGTACCTAATCCGACTAATAGACCCATCATCATATATCCTTCTAAGCATGCCCCCTTCTAACATTTGGATGAGACTAATCTTTTTTAAAGAAAGCACAATATCAGGGCAGCTAAATATGATATCAAATTCTCATTCCATTTTGTGATTGGAAATGACTCACATGTTAAGACAAGTAAAATATATTTTAATGAAGTTCATTCGATGGGGTTTACTTGCTTTAGAATGTTTGAACTCATTCCCATATATGTATTATGGATCTGTCCCCATCAATGGGATTTACTTGTTTTAGAATGTTTGAACCCATTCCCATATATTGTAAGTTGATCTAGAAACTCTCTATTTAAAGAGAAGTTCCTTCACATCTTACGCATGGTTGGATTTGCGAGATTCTAGCAAATTCTAGTGATGGATCACCAAGATACCCACTTCTAACTTCTAAATGGAACTAACCCTCTCTCAATTATGTGCATTAACATGACATCTTTATGATACCCAATTACATTGATAGAACCATTAATGTAACCTCTTATAATATATACGAAGGATTCAATATCAAATTTAACCTCTACATCTAATTAAAAAATAATAGTTAAGGTGTATGGAGATATATAACCTTCTTCTTTAGTTTTCACCATGACGTCCAAAGTGAAAACACAAATTTTATATCTACAATATCACTTTAAAAAAAAAAAAAATGAATTTTATATTTACCATATTAATTTATACAGAAATTTAATTTTATGTAGAGTAAAATAAAAGTTTATACACAAATTTAATGTCATGTAGTAAAACCCATTATTAATGTTGAAGAAGTATAACACTAAAATTATTTGGTGAATTATATTTCAATATTGACTTGAAACAATTATTAATGTTGAAGAAGTATAACACTCAAACTATTTGGTAAATTCTATTCCAAGTATATTGACTTGAAGTAGTAAGATAGTGGTATATAGTGATATAAAGAATGAAAAAATGTTAAACACTATTTCGATTGACCCTTACTTTTTTCAATAGTATGTTTTTCTATTTTATTTTAGTAATATTGCATTAGGTTCAAGGGTATATGAACCTTTAGGTGAATATCTCTTATAGCTTTAACATTTTTTTAATGACTACATGATAAAATTAAAGAAGAGTTTATCATCTCTTCCATTTTAAGGATTTATTTTTTTGCCAAGTATATTGACTTGAAACAATTATTAATGTTGAAGAAGTATAACACTCAAACTATTTGGTGAATTATATTCCAAGTATATTGACTTGAAGTAGTAAGATAGTGGTATAGTGATATAAAGAATGAAAATTTGTTAAACACTATTTCGATTGACCCTTACTTTTTTCAATAGTATGTTTTTCTATTTTATTTTAGTAATATTGTATTAGGTTCAAGAGTATATGAACCTTTAGGTGAATATCTCTTATAGCTTTAACATTTTTTTAATGACTACATGATAAAATTAAAGAAGAGTTTATCATCTAGATTCCATTTTAAGAATTTATTTTTTTGTCACATCATTTTGAGCATTTTATTTTATCCCTAACATTGTCACTTTTGCCAATTTGTCGCATCATTTTGAACATTTTATTACTAGTTAACTTTGCCACTTTTTGACAATAGAATCATTTTTTGATAATACATAGTGAACATAAAATAAAACATTTAAATTAATACATAACAGAAAAGTATTTAAGAGATTGATGCTTAATTTAAAATGCATTGTAAAAAAGAGAATACACAAAACATTATTTCATTAATAGTTGAATTTTTTATTCCACCTTTCGACAATATAATCATATTTTTGACAATACACAGTGAACATAAAATCAAACATTTAAATTAATACATAGTAGAAAAGTATTTAAGACTTTGATGCTTAATTTAAAATGCATTGTAAAAGGGAGAATATACAAAACACTATTTGACAATAGAAACATGTATTTTTCATATTTTCGAAAGTACACAATAAATATAAAATGAAACATTTAAATTAATACATGGCAAAACATTAGTTCATAACAAAACATTAGTTATAACAAGTTAACTTTGTCACTTTTTTACCATCAATTATGAGAAATCAAATATGAGACAAAAATTGTTATTTTGGATTCCAAAATTATGAAATATATATATATATATATATATATATATATATATATATATATATATATATATATATATATATATATATATAATCAAATTTATACAAAACATTAGTTCATAACAAGTTAACTTTGTCACTTTTTTACCATCAATTATAAGAAATCATATTATGAAAAATCAAATATATATGAGACAAAAATTGCTATTTTGAATTCCAAAATTATGAAATATATATATTATAATCAAAGTCTAAATAGTAACACTGTAAAATACATAAGTTTCACATCCATTTTAGGATGATAACAAAAACAAAGACATTTAATTCCAAAATTCTGGACTCTAAGCCATCACTTTAAGATAGATCACTTCATACGTGAAATTCAAACCTGTAAAAAATATATTTCAAAAATAAAAAATTCACAATTCAAACATGGGAAATAATATAGAATTCAAATATTGTAATTAAAATAAAATTGACATACATACCAAAAGATTTAACTGCCATCCTTCAACATACTCTTTCCCACAAAATATATTGTAAACATATTTTCCATCAAATATAATTTAGACATCTGTAAAAATAAAAAACATAATAAAAAAACAAATAACACATATTAGCATATATACTGTAACTAAATATTAAATAAACAATAAGTAATACTAACATAACCAACCACAGTTAAACAGATTTAAGATCTAGTTACTCTCCAATTAAGAGTACATGATTTAAACAATTTGTAAATCTTATCTAAAATCTTTAAAAAATTTAAAAAGAAAAATTATGTTCTTGGTAAAAAAAATTGAATTAGATTTATATAATAATCTGAAAATAAATATAGAATTGTGTATAAAGAAAGTTCACAAATCTCCATATTAAGTCATTCTTCCAATGAAATACTTATCTCCTTGTGGATAAGGTCTCAAATCCTTGAGGTGAAATTCTCCTTGTGGATAAGGTCCCCAATCCTTCAGGTGAAATTCTCATCCCAAGTGATGTTATTGTGTTCTTGGTAAAACAGATTGTGAGTTAGAGTTAGATAATAATCTGAAAATAAATATAGAACTGTGTGTTGTAGGAAAATCTCCCTGCGGACAGGTAGATCGCCTCAAAGAGGTAGACCCTAACTCTAAGACAGAAAGTGCTTAATGTGGACACTGACTTCCTTTCAAATCTATGCAAACTAACACATGAGAAGGAAGGAGAATAAAAATACCTTTTTATCGATGTTTGTACCTGCATGCTCCGAATCGAGCTCCAAACTCTTGCTCCTCGCTGAGTCCTATAGACAAACAAAGTACGACCGCTTCCTACTCTATTGATGTTAGCTTGAAAATAGATCTATCTATCAACGATATGTTCATGTAAAATCAGACACAAACTAGAAAGAAACAGGCCAAGTGTGTCGTATTAATGAGAATAACGACAACAGTACTTACAATCGTAGATGCGAATGTGACGGCTTCGTCAGGTCCCCTTCGTCTAACCCTTGCTCGAAAGATCCACAACCTGGATGATAGCAGCTTCACTGATCACTCTCCTTTAACTGACTGTGTGTTTCCTATGAGATCATAGGTTTTATGCTAGCAATTCTTCCCCCCTTTTCACCATCATAGAGCCTGTTTATATAGGTTAAGAGGAGCTTAACCTCTTGAGTTATCTTTAGAACAAGTTGAGGAATTCCCTCCTTGGATCAGGGATCTACTGATGGAACCAAGAATTCGGATGCAACTGCCTTCTAAACTTGAAAGATCCTCCTTTTATTCTCCTCAATTGGCCAACTACTGCCTCAGATTAGACAACGCTCCCTCAAAAGGGGCATCAGGGCGCTATAGCGCTCCCTAGGAAGCTTGAGGGGGGCACCAGCGTCCAAGGATGGATAACGCTCCTTCAGAGGGGCAGATAGGCGTTATAACGCTCCCTGAGACATTATAGGGGAGCGCCAACGCTCCTAAGGCTGATCTAGGGGAGCGCTCCCCTTCAAAACCTTTGTTTAAGAGCTCTTCTCAGGTGATAAAGGTTCCTTGACTCCAGTTAATCATTCTTCCTCCTTCAAATCAAGTGTCTGAGCTATTCTGGATGTCTTCTAGGTGTCGTCATCATGGAAGCATGCTTTGTTTGATGTTTTCGACACTTGTGAATGTCATGCGACACTTGAAATAGTTGAGAGGATCATGTGACACTTACAACACTTCTCGAAGTGAGAAATATTGAGGTGTAACAGATTGCCCCCCAAAGTATGAAGTTAGAAGATGCGAACTGATAACTGAAATGCTTTGTAGATGCTCGAGCAACGGTATAGACTTGGAGAACCTGACAGAATCTGCACACAAACATCCAACAAATATCATGACATATTGCAAAACCCAAGGTAGGCATACCTATGCTTGGGTGATCAAGACTTGCAAGATATGGCCACCATAGAATACACTGCGGATGCATAATTGTATTGATAAGAAGGTATAGCCACCGAAGATACAATGTGGACCTATACTTTGATGACTCGGACTGATCGTAGCCATGAAGAATACACAGTGGATCTACGAGATGACAAGACATAGCCACGACCAATACAAAGTGGATCTATGTAACAGTGTATGTGTTGTTTGTCCAATAGAAACTTCGTCGCAACCTGGGCAAAGCACATATCAAAGTGGTCACTCAACCCAGGGTCTTCTTACCAATCCCAATATGGTACGAATCTAACCATGTGAATAGATGTCTTGATGTTGAACATGGCAGAAACCACTTGATTACCGGTCAATGGTGTGAATCGTTAACAAGTGCGAGGGAGATCACCATTAATGTCAATGATTCCCAAGGTACCTTAGTACATTCCAGCAAATGTGAATAGATGAGCTGAGGTTGAACACCCGTGGAATCATCCGATCAGAGGTCAATGATGTAAACCTACTGTTGAATATGAGGAGGCCTGCCATTGAGGCATGTAGGTCCCAAAGTACTAACCGGTTTCTAAGCCTGATTCCTGGATGATGTATTGAAGTCGACAAGAATAGACTCGTCGAGGGAGGGCCTTGATGTATCCCCCATCAACGACACAAAACATACATAGAGATGTAATTGGTAGGTCAAATGGACATGGACTGACACAGGTTTTGGGGCAAGATATTTGGGATGGTTGACTCTCGAGGCGGATACTTCCCTTGAACACTGACACACAACAGCAAAACATGACATGGACCAAAAATATGCAGTGGATATTGTGACTTGCGTCGGGCGACCCAAAGGAGTGAAAGAGACTCAAAGGATTGGTTCAGTGTAGAGGTTCAGCAGATTATGATGCATGCAAATGACAAAGTGCCGTGTTCAAGGGTGACTCTAAAAACTGTTGGATAATGTTCTCAAGAGACTGCTTGGCTTGTTCCTTTCAATTTTTCCCCCATCCAGATAGACGAGTACCTCTTTTTGATTTAATGAGCTCGAGGAGGATAACACATGCTCGATATAACTCACCTTCGGTAAGTTCCTCTTCCTTTATTTAACGAACTGGAAGAAGTAAGGGTTTGGTCCCGTATGGGCCTGTCGATGTGCGTTTTAACGAGTCCAAAGATAGAAAACTCAAAGGTTTTTCGGGATTATAGAGTTTGGAAAAACACTTAAAAGAGAACTCTCTCGGTTCCTTTTTCGTATAGTAATCTAACGAGACCGAAAAAGAGATAAACTATCGCTCGAAAGATGCCCTTTCTGACCTTTTAACGAGTGTGAAAGGAAGCAAGGTCACTCAACAATCTTTTCATATTTAGAGAGTCTGAAAAGGGTTTAAAGGGTACTCCAGGGGGGTTCCTTTTTCGTGTGTTCGTGTATCCGTACGAGTCTGAAAAAGAGATAAAATTTTACCCGATTGCGTTCTCATGTTTTCGAGCTCGAGAATGAACTAAGACTATGCTCATTAGCGCGACAAGGTAAATAATCCATCAGGACTGCCAGGAAACCTGCGATGCCAAAACTATAAACCAGGGGTTTAGTGAAGCCATTATATTGTTAGAGAAACCCATAAATGACCATACCTTATAAAAAATGGAAATTTATAAATAAAAATACAATGAAAATTCCATTTACCATTTCATTTTGCACAAGGATTTTGGAGTAGTGGGGATTCCCATTTTGAAGCGGATCTTGTTTTGTTCGCTGCCGGAGCTACGGTTGACCGTTTCGCTTGTCGTTCAGACCAGGTAGATATTCATTTCTCCTTATTTCAATTACATGGTTTAATATTGATTTTCATAGCATCATTCAATTTTAAAATGAAGCCCTAAATTGCCCCAAAAAGATCAAAATCGACCTCTTTTAGAAATGATGAAAAAGGGGGATTCTTTTTACAAAAATGTTCTAGAAAGGGATGGCTAAGATGCCAATGCCTCAATAGCTGATTGGATGGGTCGTTTTTGACAAAGAACCAATGAAAAAATCCCCACGTATGCCCACACAGCCATAGAGAAATCGTTTGCATTAAAAAACATTTCATTGTTATATGATGGATGTTAAATGGCTAAGAGAGGGTGTGGTGATTGTAAAAGAGGGTGTGGTCACTTTAAATGATGTGGGCATTTAGATTTCATGTTTTAACTTGCTTTTAAAAATTGATGAAATGCCAAAACGTTGAAATAATGAAATTTTTTATTCTTTTGTTTTGTAGGTGATTTCGGCAACCATGATCGAGTGGAAAGAACGAGAACATGAGATGGATGACTTAGATGCCTTGCAGAGTCCCCACACACGGGCTGCATTGCGAGCTTGTGGCTTACTAAAATTCTTCAAGTTGCAAAAAATGAAACAAGAGATTTTATTGCTTGAGCATATGATCGACCTATGGGATGTTGCAGAGCAAGGATTCCGGATTGGCACACATCTTTTAACCATTGAGTTAGAGGACGTGTATTTTTTGACTGGCCTCTCGAAAAGAGGGGTCCCCATATATTTTTTCGGGCAGAGGGCGCTACCTGAGCAAGTGGACGTGTATCTGGAACGCCACTATATCCCAGGAGCAAGACTGGTAGGGGGTAGAATCCCTATCAAGGATATCCAAGAGCTACCCCTTCGGTCTATACTATTTTCCATCACGAGTGTGACGAGTAGTACTAGCGCGCATCTAGCATCAAGATCGCAGGTGGCTTATGTTGTTCAGTGTTTGGAACCAACACTGTTCAACTGGAGTGCAGGGTTCCTTCGAAATGTGAAGGAATAGATTTCACAATGCCAGACGGGACAAAAACAATTTGGTTATGGCTCAGATAGCACTGGCGGTGTGACCAGTGGATGAACCGAGGATGGAGAGGTGGACTAGTCTATCTCCAAGGCTAGTAGCGGAGTCAGAGTTCCGTTTCACTGGCAATTTCTTTGCCTGGCTGAGACGACAGTATCTCTAGATAGAGGACTTCCCGTATGCCGAGGTAGATTTCCGTGGGAGCATGGATTTGATTTTACCCGCGGGGGAAGACTGGGATATGTCAGGTAAGATATTGAGCCATACCTTGTCTAGTTTTTGTTTTTAAGTTTTTTGATGTATATATGTTTTTTTGTGTATGCGGAAGAGTTTTTTAACAGATGTATTGTTTTAAACATGTAGACAAGGGAGCAATGCATCCAACCGATATACCGATACCAGAACGTCACGGGGGCATCTCGGTTGCAGCGGATCCGGTAGTACTAGTGATAGGTCTCCGGGAGGTTGAAAGAAACCTCCAAGGCCTTACGATGGGCATTCCTCCTCTGCGGAGGGAGAAGTGCCTTTACATCTGCAGAGGCACACTGTGGGAGTACCAGAGAATATCAATTATTTGCTGAGGCATGTAGTGAGCGCGGTGATGTGTTACTTGCAGCACAATGTAGTGCAGAGAGATTAGAGTCTCTATGGTGATCATATTTTTGTATGCCTTGTCAGGTGATGTTGTAGGGGTTTAAAGACCCAATATTTTTCTCTTCTACATACTTTTTGATGTAATCCANTATATATATATATATATATATAGATATAGATATACAGTTTCGAGTTTTTACGGTGCCAATGATTTGTACATGATGATGTCTGTGATATGTTTTTTTAATTTACATGTAATGTACAATTTTGCTTTCTTTAAATCTTATATATGGGAGAGATACCGATCCATGATGTAATTAGCTAACGAATCCGAAACACTATTAAGTTCTCTTGGAATGTGTCTATATTCAATGTAATCGAACATTCGTTCAAGACGACGAACTTGTAGGTGGAGACGTAGAAGGATAGGACTACAGATAACATAGATACAGTTGAGTTGATAGACCACGAGTTGGGAGTCTAAGTAGACAATGATGCAAGAGATGCCTAGGGAGGAGGCTTGGGTCAACAGTCCAATGACAACATGATATTCTGCCATGTTGTTGGTTGCTGGTCCTAAGCAGATACCTCCTGAACTCACCACCTCGTCAAATTGGTAAATAACATATGCTACCGAAGCAATGTTCCGGGTATGTCGACTAGCGCCATCTGCGAACCCGAAAAAGATAGGAAAGGAAGACGTCATCTGCGCATGAAAAAACAAGCACAGTCATGAGTGGAAATGGTAAAGACTCGAGCACGCAAAATAGATAGACACACCAAACTAAAATACAATAATGTACAAAGTACAGATGCTAGGTGATCTAGGCATAGTACTTTTTAAGGTAAAGCCTGTTTCGGGGCTCTCCCAGGGAAATTCCATCATGATCTACTAATTCATAGGCACCTCTGTGTAGAACATGCTTCACAATGTAAGGACCATGCCACAGAGGTTCTAAATTTCTTGTCCCTAATTTATCATGAGCTTGGTCATAAACAAGGACTAAGTCTCCTTCCGCAAAAGTCTAGGGGTGGATGGATTTGTCGTATTGACTCTTAATTCATTTCTGATGTGCCTCATTAGCGAGAGAAACATCACGACGTGTTTCGTCCAGCTTGGATAGATATAAGAATCGTTCTTCTTCGGCAGAAGTATGGGGCAGGAGTTCTACTTTTAGTTTGAGTGATGGAATCTCACACTCGATTTGTAGAACGGCTTCAATGCCATATACCAATTAGAAAGGATTGAATCCAGTTGAGGTTTTCACAGAAGTGCGATAAGCCCAGAGAGCAGAGAAAAGTTGTAAATGCCACGATGTCTTGTTTTCCCCTACCATGCATTGGATCATGGTTTTTAGGACTTTGTTGATGGCCTCAACTTGTCTGTTAGCCTGAGGGTAGTAAGGGGATGAGTTTTCATGGCGAAAACCCAATTTGACATGTAATTCGCTCATCATCTAGTTTTTGAAGTGTGCACCGTGATCAGTGACAATGGTGTGTGGTACACCAAAACGAGTTATGATATGGTTGAAAAGAAACAGAGCTACAATACGACAATCGTTCAGGAAGGTAGGCATAGCCTCAGCCCATTTGGTGAAGTAGTCGACGACGACGATTATATAACCGTGCCCCCCGGCTGAGGTAGGCTTACACTGCATGAAATCGATACCCCATTTGGAAAAGGGGCCGATGGAGATAATAGGGTGCAGCGCAGTAGGGTGGGTGCCTGCCTTCTTGTTAAAGACTTGGCAGGGTGGGCATTTTTTGACGGCCTCGATGCAATCTTTGAAAATCGAGGGCCAAAAGTAGCCAGCACGTAGGATTTTTTGGGCTATGGCCATCCCGGAAAGGTGACCACCACAGGCACCAAGGTGACAATCGTTCAAAACGTGTTCAGCCTCCTCGTGAATCAGACATCGTCAAAGGATGGTGTCAATACCACGGCGATACAAGGTGTCGCCGATGATGAGATAACGACGAGAGTGGTGACGAATGCGTCGACGCTCTTCGCGAGAAATGTTGGGCTGAAAACGTTGGGTTTGAAGGTAGAGGAGAATGTCTCCGTACCAAGGATCAGAGGTGCTGATGAGGAAGAGAGATTCATCGGGGAGAGAATATCTAGGTTCAATGTCTTCATCGACACGAGGGAGAGCACAGATAAGCTCTGCAAACACCAAGGATTTTTTGGCTTTCGCCTTCGCAAACTCAGGATCAAATTTCTGAAGAATAACGATCCATTTGGAATATTTTCCCCCAAGTACTTGCGGTGTCAAGACGTGGTACATGGGTTTAGAGTCCGCGATCACCGTGGTGGTGTGTAATAAGATGTAATAGCGTAACCTATGGACAACGATGACGGCTGCCAGAGCTAGTTTCTCGACATGCGAATATCTGGGTTCGGGTCCAGATAGGCTCTTGCTTAGATAATAAATCACATGTTCTTCATCGTTGGGATCCTCTTGAACTAACACCATTGCAATGGTGGAAGTGGAGGAGGCCAAGTAAAGGATGTAATCCTTTGTATATTCTGGGGGATGTAACAAAGGTGGGTGGGTCAAAGCGTGCTTGAGAGCATCGAATAACTGTTGGGCAGTGTCATCCCAGATGAAAGGGGTGTTCTTTTGTAGTAACCGCATAAATCCTTTAGTGATCTTGGCATAGTTGTAGATGAAACGACGAAGAAAGTTTGCTTTTCCTTGCAAACTTTGGAGTTGGGTTAAATTGGTAGGTGGGGGTAAGGCTAGAATGGCATTAATCTTTAAGGGATCCACCCTGATCCCATCTTTGGAGACAATGAAACCGAGGAGTCGACCGGATTCGACAACAAAAATGCATTTGTGTGGGTTCAAGCGAATACAGTAGAACCGACATCAAAGAAAAATCACCCGCAAGTGATCAATGTGATCGGATCGATTGGATGAGTGGGTGGGTAAGTCATCGAGGTAAGGCTCTGCGATATGCTTGATGTCGTGGAAAGCATACGACATGGCCCGCTGGAAAGTAGCACCAGCATTTTTAAGGCCAAAGGGTAGCTTTCGGTAGGTAAAGGTTCCCCATGGGCAGATAAAGGCTGTCTTATGTTGATCAGCAGCTAAGATTTCAATCTGGTTATACCCAGAAAATCCATCCATGAAAGAGAAGATTATGCTCCCTACGCAAATATCGATGATTTGGTCGATGAAGGGCGTAGGGTAGTTGTCCTTGGGACAAGCTTTGTTGAGATCTCGATAGTCAACGCAAACACGGATGGTCCCTTGTTTTTTGGAAACCAGAACAAGGTTGGAGACCCATTCTATCAAATGGATGGGATAGATAAAGCCAGATTTTAGAAGTTTTTCAACTTCTGCCTTTATGGTTGCGATTTTCTTGGGATGAACCGGGAGAAGTTTTTGTCGAACCGGTTTCGCATCAGGGTAGGTTTTGATTTCATGTACAATGATTGAAGGGTCGATTCCTAGCATTTCCTCATAGCTCCAAGCGAAGACATTTCGGAATTCTTTAAACAAAGCGGTGTAAGAGGCCACTTCCTCGGGTGTGCAATTAGCACCAAGGTTAATGTTTTCCACGACACCTTCTTTGATCGAGATATCAATAATGATCGTAGTAGAGATGTTACCCATATTCCCCTCAGAGAGAGTATCTTGTGTGAGGATAGGAGATTGCGGAGCATCGGTAACATCGGGAGGGAAGACAGAGCGTATGTCTTGGTGAATTTCTTCCAAAGGTAGAAGAAAAGAGGATCGGTGATGGTTATCATCCCAAGGCAGATCGTCAATGCTAAGCATTTCCATAATCGATTCTTCAGAAGGAAAAACTTGGGAAATGTAATCAACGGTGGACGACAGGGAATCCAGCCATGAGGGCACCGAGTAGGCATCAGGTGCCAATAAATGTGAATCATTCAAAGAGGGAGAGGCAGATTGAATAGCTACGTATGCAGCCTTGGCTGGGCTAAGTGGCATAGTGTCACCAAGCACATCGAATTCCAGAGGACTAGGTACAATCCAAGGATCATATGATTCCAAGGATTGATAAGGCATAGTCGAGATCATATTAACGGCGGCAATATGATGCGCAGTAGGTGGAAGTGGTGTAGGGAAAGTACCCAGAAGGATATAATCTTTCAATAAGCCAACACCAACTCTTTCATACGTAGCTGGGTGGTCTCCCAAAAAGGGAATGTTGTTGGTGGTAGGGATGCAAGAATCGGGTGTACATAAATCAAACTGATCGACGGTGACAATTTTGCCTTGATGGGGGAATTGTACACATCGAAACACCGATGAGGCGACGACAGTCATAGCGTAGAACCAACTTCTTCCGAGTAGTAGGTTGTAATCGAGGGGAGCATCGACCACCTTGACATCAACGGTAACAGTTTTTCCGCCCAACAGAATGGCTAAGGATTGAAATAATCCGTGAGGATGAAAACCTCATCCATCGAAAGCGTGTAACATCATAGGGGATTTGTTGAGGGTAGGTGATTTCAAGCCTTTCCAACAAGCTAAGGACATGACACAAGTAAAGGCTCCCTCATCCAAGATAGTTCAATGGATTTGTTGATTGTGAACAACATCGATTTGAAAAGCTAACTGGTGGGAGAGTCGTGGTTGATGATCATCCAGATTAAACGTGAGGTTATTTGATGACTCAGGATCGAAAGAACCGATAGCAGCTAAGAGAATTCTATGTTGGCTAAGACAGTGTTGTAGAACTTCCAAGGCGGACATAGCACACGGGGCTTGGGCCAAATCTTCTACAATGTTGTAGTTTTGGGCAGCCCGTGAATTAGGATTGAAGGTAGATTTCCGGATGGTTCTCTTAGGAGGGCATAAGATGGATTCAAATGAAGGTTTCTCAATCTACAGTGGCCCAGATGGAGGGCTAGCATATGGAGGACTAACAGAAGATGGTAACGGATCCGGTGCGGAACCATTAGTAGTCTACATCTTATCAGGTTTAACTAGCATGTCATATGTTGCAGAGCGAGTGGTTAGATTAACCCCGTTGAACATATAAATGTGGGCACTTTTCGAGGCTTCATCATGGGGTTGGTTGGAACTACCCCCTGCGGTGGGGGGTTGAGCAACTAAAGATTGTTGTTGTGGAAAAGGCTGAGTAAGCGCAGCGGGTTGCGAATTTCCTTTGAAAATATTGGCCACTTCATCGCGATGTGGACAGTCTCGGGTGTAGTGATCGTCACCACAAATGAGACATGGGAATTTCGGTTTTCGTTGTGGTTGTTTTCCGACAGTAGGGGTTTGTGGTTGATTTTTTGGTTGTTCATTGTTATTGTTTTTCTTTGGTTTATTTCTCACTTTATTATTGCCCCTAGGTTGTTGTGAAGGGGTTTATTAGACCGCATTCACCTCAGAGACTTGAGTTTGAGGGGGGGTATAAGAGGGTGCAGTCGGGCTGGGAGCACCTGTCGAAGCGGGCCGCAGAATCGTTCCAGTCGACTGGGTAGTAGATTGGGTTTTGACGGAGCCAATAACTCCATCCACGTGGGAAGCAGATGATGGTTTGGATGGATCGTTAGTGGCACGGGTAGCATTCGGTATCAACTCGTACAGAGTACCGGATTGTGAATAGACTAAGTCTAAGTACTGATCTCGGGCAATAGCTTCTTCCTCGGTGACTACACCACCCATGGCAACATCACGAGCAATCTGGGGTAATAATGATTTAGTGAACCATTCCGCTAACAATTGGTCAGGAATGACCGCTTTGATTAGCCTTTTTCATCGTCTCCATTTATGAATATGATCGGAGATGGGTATAGAAGTTGTCTGACGAAGGGAGGTTAATAGTTCAGTACCCGTCTCATACGGAATGGGTAGTTGGAAGCGTGTGAGGAAGGACATGGCGAGGGAGTTGAAATCGTGAAAAGATGCGCGTGGTAGTTCAATATACCATTTCGTTGAGGAACCTGTAAGCGTTCGTTGAAAAATACGTAAACGTATAGAATCATCCATGAGGGAGTTGGATGAACACCACAAATGGAAAGTCATTACGTGGTTGTTTGGGTCTTCTCCGGAATTTCTGTCGAATTTTGGGATATCAGAAGGAAGTTTAGCTGGAATAGTTGGCCAAACCGGAGACTGATAAATAGGATCATTCGTTAACCGAGACAAGTCTGGAAGGTCCAGAGTAGCTAGAAAAGGCAGTTGTCGGTTAACCTGTGCGTAATGCTGGTGTGGCATGGGGACACTAGTGGGGCCAATCACTGGGTTATGTGGATAATTGTAACTAGTGGGCCCTCTTGTATGAGGTTGGTGTTGACCAGGGTACATAGGATTTGAGGTGTTTTGAGAAGCATGTGTGAGCGGAGGATAACTGGATGGGTTTTGAGGATTATAGGTTAGGTTTGGCATTTTTCCATAAGTAGGTTGTTGCGGAGTCTGAGAATTGTGTCCTGCCGAGAACTGTGGGTTTCCTGGAAAAGGGACGTTCCACGGATTGGGTGTGGCGGACACATTTTTTCCATGTGGTTGATGGTAGACTCTGGATTGAGGCTGCCCCTCAAATGGAATTTTTCCTCCAGTGGGAGGATGCCCCCCAACTTGAGGGAGAGTTCCCGGGATTTGAGAACTAGACGTAAATGACTGATCGGTGTCGCTGAGTGGATTAGGACCACCAAGACCGGTCCCTCCAGGTTGTTGGATAGATATGGAACCTCCCGATACGACTTAGGTAGTAGTGGCTTGGGTAGTAGTGGAAGTGAAAGCATTCAGTGCTCTGTACCCAAAAGGGAGTGATGATGTAGGTCTTGGTGTTACAGGTGTGCCAATCGCAGCTTGATTAACCACCGCGTTACCGGCGGGAATAGTTGGAATGTGAGGGGCTATTGTAGAATGGGCCATCTGGAGGGGAAGAGTAGACCTTGGGCCAACGAACTGTATGTTCGGACCAACAGGCGGTGTGGCTGTAAAAGTGGTGGTACCGGTAAAATGGTTTAGGGGTACAGTGTAGGAAATGGGTGCCTCAGCACCCATCCCTATTCCATAAAGATCTCGCACCATGCACGGTGGACTTCGAACAATGTCAACGGTCTAAAAAGGGTCATCGGCTAAAGGGTTTTGATGAGACTCAGTCAGGATGTCAGAAGGATTGATGAAGACAAATTCACCAGCGGGATTCAGTTGGAGGACACGTCGTTCATATCCCTCCGGAATGCAGAAAGCTTCCAGAGACTCTGAAACAATTCGAAAATTTTCCAAAGGAATGGGAACTTCTTCCTGGGGAGTTGTAGTGTTTTGAACCTCGCTCTGTTGAGGAGATTCCTCCATAGAATGAGGGGGTAAAGGGGTGTTTCCTTCCATATTTTCTGGAGCAAGTCCTTGTAGCCTCCGTGAACGGCGTGGAGGGTCGATGTTGGAAAAAAAGAGCCGGCGAAAGAGATCTATGGCCAACTACCGAAAATAAACAACATACGCTAATAGAATATAAGAATCACAACCAAGAAAACATGACCTTCTTTTGATGATCGTATTAGTTGGTGATGAAATCCAACGTCGCGTGATCAAGTCTAGAAGGGGTGGGGATAGGGTGGAACAGTTACAATGGTGACCTGCTTAACAGACTTATGCCTTGGTGCAAGCTTCCATGTAGTAATTATGGATTTACCCTCCAAGGAGCCCGAGTGAGTTTGACCAATGTCTGCTCCAGGTACAGTGAGACTTCCCTTCACTGTCACCTTGTGTAAGACCCTAAAGATTATGGCCACTAAGGTTACTAATTCACAGTCAGCCCCTAGGCGGGAACAGTCGACAGTCCGATCCGAACGTACGGGCAGGGTATCAAGCCCAAAATCAACTAAAAGGATTCCACGCAGTAATTATGGATTTACCTTTAAGCGATCCCCATAATATGATCTGACCACCACAATCAGTTAAACCACGGAGAGGTAATCTCCGTAATTCAATCGAATGCGACCTCGTGCGTAACCCCTGTGTGAGAGGGGGATCCCAGGCAGACTTATACGATAATTGGATTTGACTCTCCCTAACTCAGGATGCTAATGTTTGTTTTGGAAACTTTGGATATTTATGCTCACAGCCTAATCCAAAGTACTAAGCCTAGTCTACTGTTGGTGGAGGATCGTAGAAAAGAAAAAGTTCTAGATAGTTTTTAATTAGCATTCATTTTATAGTTGTTCTTTACTCAAAGGGGTGCATGGAAGTGAAATGAATGGAATTATGACTCAGTCCCAAAAATGCATCAAAGATGATAAGAAGTCATTTATTTTCGATGAACATCTATCTAAGGGAGAGAGAGAGTTATTTTCACTAACAAGCATTAATAAGGATTGTCCTCAAACAAATTTTCATCAATCAAATCCTGATGTGATGCTAAAACTTTTGAGATACCTTCTAATATGCACAATCAATCATGAAGATGCTTCTTTATTGTTTGCACATGAATAATGATTAATTCAAAATAATGCTCGTCTTGCTAATTATCTTTTTGGATGAATGAAAATTAGACCAACACAAGCAAGAATCACACAAACAATACACCCTCTCGTTGTGATCAAAACAAGAAGCGAAAGAAAAGAAACAATCAAAGAGAAATCAAACTTCACACCAAAAGAAATGTCAAAGAACAATGATCTTAACCAAAACCAAAATGAAGAGATCTGTAGGCCTTTGATGACCCTCACCAGAGTTTTTACTCAGTAAAAAAAAAGAGAGAAAGACAATGCATGGGTTTCAAGCTCCAAATGACAGAAAAAATCAACAAAAATATTGAAGGAGGCTACAAAATCCAAACAAAAAGATGTTTGTTCTTCAAAAAGACAGATTTCAAAGCTGGAAAAGAGGAAGCATTGACTCACAAGGTGACCTAGCAAGAGAAACACAGAGATAAAACCCTGACAAAGGCAATTCTGGAAGGTTTATGGGCCAAAGGAGGGCTGGTGCTCTGTTGTCAAAGACAAGGATCATTATAGCGCTCTGTGTAAGGCACTCAGGGAGTGCTGGCACTTTATTAACACAGGGACAGGGGCGCCAGGTTCAGAAGGCTCTCAAAAGTATCAAAAACCCAAAAATTGCAGTTCAGTCTCGACAATTAGGCTGAGTATGATGGGGTAGGGAGTCAATCAGCTCATGAAACCAATCAAAAGAGGAGTGAACCAGGTCTGAAAGAATCAAGGGGTAAAACAAGGTCTATGAGGAGAAATCAAAACAAGAAGTTTCGATTTGAGGACTCCCTAGTGGAGTCGCCAGTTTCTGTTGTAGGAAAATCTCCCTGTGGATAGGTAGATCGCCTCAAAGAGCTAGACCCTAACTCTAAGATAGAAAGTTCTTAACATGGACACTGAATTCCTTTCAAATCTATGCAAACTAACACATGAGAAGGAAGGAGAATATCAGTACCTTTTTATCGATGTTTGTCCCTGCACGCTCCGAATCGATCTCCAAACTCTCGCTCCTCGCTGAGTACTATAGACAAACAAAGTACGACCGCTTCCTACTCTATTGATGTTATCTTGAAAAAATATCTATCTATCAACGATATGTTCATGTAAAATCAGACACAAACTAGAAAGAAACAGGCCAAGTGTGTCATATTAATGAGAATAACGATAGTAGTACTTACAATCGTAGATGCGAATGTGATGGCTTCGTCAAGTCCCTTTCGTCTAACCCTTGCTCGAAAGATCCACAACCTGGATGATAGCATCTTCAATGATCACTCTCCTTTAACTGACTGTGTGTTTCCTATGAGATCATAGGTTTCATGCTAGCAATTCTTCCCCCCTTTTCACCATCATAGAGCCTGTTTATATAGGTTAAGAGGAGCTTAACTTCTTGATTTATCTTTAGAACAAGTTGAGGAATTCCCTCCTTGGATCAGGGATCTCTTGATGGAACCAAGAATTCGGATTCAACTGCCTTCTAAACTTGAAAGATCCTCCCCTTATTCTCCTCAACGGGCCAACTACTGCCTCAGATTAGACAACGCTCCCTCAAAAGGGGCATCAGGGCGCTATAGCGCTCCCTCGGAAGCTTGAGGGGGGCGCCAACGCTCCAAAGATGGACAACGCTCCTTCAGAGGGGCAGACAGGCGTTATAACGCTCCCTGAGACCTTATAGGGGAGCGCCAACGCTCCTAAGGCTGATCTAGGGGAGCGCTCCCCTTCAAAACCTTTGTTTAAGAGCTCTTCTCAGGTGATAAAGGTTCCTTGACTCCAGTTAATCATTCTTCCTCTTTCAAATCAAGTGTCTGAGCTATTTTGGATGTCTTCTCGGTGTCGTCATCATGGCAGCATGCTTTTTTTGATGTTTGCGACACTTGTGAATGTCATGCGACACTTGCGATAGTTGAGAGGATCATGCGACACTTAAAACACTTATCGAAGTGAGCAATATTGAGGTGTAACACTGTGTATGAAGATAATTCACAAATCTCCATGTATTAATTCATTCTTCCAAAGAAATACTTATCTCCTTATGGATAAAGTCTCAAATCCTTGAGGAAATTCTCCTTGTGGATAAAGTCTCAAATCCTTGGATGTAATTCTCATCCCAGATGTTGTTATTTGATCATATTTACACAACAATAAAATACTAATCTCCTCAGAAGTTAAATACTTCTTGTCTTCTTCTGCAGTGGTCATATAATCAAATTCCATGATGCCCTTTCAAACTAAAGGACTCATAAATCTCCATGTTAAGCAATTCTTCCAAAAAACTACTTATTATCTAAAAAAGTTCACAAATCTCCATCTTAAAAACCATTCTTTTGAAATATACATATATTATCTTTCTTCGGTGGAATAGATGTTCTCATATAATACTACATCATTCTTATATAAGAAAGCAAGGAATGCAATTGAGGAAAATTTAGAAACTTTCTCTTTTTTGATGTGGGATAGAATCTGTTCTCAAATATTCAAACATATTCAAGTTCAAAATTAGGTCTTCATCATGATATAGCTTTAAATAAGTTTGAATGTACACCATTTAAGACAACGAAAAACTTATCTAGGGGTTCTATATAATTCAAAATAATTGAGGAAAGGGTAAACTATAAATTTGACAAAACAAAAATTTGATAGAAGACAAGAGCATACATTTATGAATCATCCTGAATAGACATATCCTTTCCTTATATGAGTGTTTCCTCAATCCCAATCTCCCTTCTGAGCACACTCTCAGTTACTCTCTTATCCACATTAGCCTATAGAACACATTTCAAATTTGAAAATTAAAAAAATTATATTCAAATGATTATATAACACATTAAAGTTAAATGATTTTAAGACATTAAATGATACCTGTGAACTCCCACCCTCTTCAAACTCTCCCACTAAGAATTGAGACAAGCCAACCCAAGTACCAAGAGATGGAATAGAGAGTTGTGAACAACACAACTGAGAACTAAATCTAGGATTCAATGTGTTCACAATTATACAAAATTATAAATGTTGTTGATCTCTTATTCAAAAGAGTGGAGATTGAACAACTATTAAAAAAACATACCCGATTCAATCCATCCAAATTCAAACTTGTCGAATCAAGTCCCCTACCAACTGGAGATTCGTTTAACATATCTCCAAACTGCAATTAATGGCAAGAAGAACTCGATTATTTCTATAGAGACAAGGATATCTAAATGTAGAACTCGAAGTAAACTATCATAAAATGCATCAAAAATTTCTTAAATAGATCACATACCAATCTGCGATTCGGGTCATCATTCTGAATGACCTTCTTCCAACCATCTCGACAAAATTTTGCATACTCCAAAACCTCTTTTGCTGACATTGCATCTAATTTTGCATCTTTTTTATCAACAAATGTGGCCCGGGAATTGGCTTCTGCTCTCTGACACTTCATGCCAACATCAACACCATAAAACATAGCTTCCAAATTTTCCCTGATTGCAGTCCTGGCCTCTTTGCCAACTTCTAATGTAGCTCGGAACTCTGAAAGTGATGCAAATGCCCATGTTGGGTGAGGTACTAAAGGTTGTGGAGGCCTCGACAATGTTGCATTTCGATATGCCCCTTTGCGATCATAAGTATGTCATTTACCAGTCCCATAATATTTGGACGATAGACTAGTATAATCTGGGTACATGTGTAAGAAAAACTCTGCAAAAAAATGTCTTGCAAAATAGTGTGGAACCTCATCATTCCATGGAAATTTCCCATATGCCTCCAAAAATCCATTATACAAATGTTCTGCAAAGTTAGGGTGCTTAAAATATTGCACCTTCAACATTTTCTGCTTTGGGCCCTCTTTGAAATTGAACATGGAGATGGCATCTTCTTTTGAAACTCTGTTTTTTACTATCTCCCATTTATCAGGACCCATCACCTCTGACTTTCACCACCTCATTAGATCGACAAAACTGTCAGTGGTTGGCCCCATCTTCTGATATGCATCCATAAAGTTTTCCAGTGAATGCAAAACAATTTGCAAACTTTGTTTGCTCTCCTGAGGAAGTTCCAAGATCGCCAAATCATTTTCCAACCTCTTTTTAACACTTGAGCATCGCTCAAACGTCATTGCTTCAGTATTACCTTCCCAAAGAATTTCATCGCTAACATCTGAAGGATATGTGGATGTTGGCGTGTAATCTTCTGTTTCTTCATAATGTGGCCTCCTAAATCCACCTTCACCCTCTGCACCGACATTTGAATCTTCGTGATAGCCACTCTCATTGTCGCCCCTTGCTCTAAATTGATTTTCTACACACACATTTGAAATAACTTCAAGATTTAACCTCACATAAATTTAAATACAAAAAAATTCAACAAAAATAAACAAAATTTAAGAAACTTACCAGAAATATTCTCGTCTAGAGTTATTCCCTACATTCTCAGGTGTAGGAGTATTGATGCATAACCTATCTAAGAAGGTTTCATCCATAACACTAGTTTGAGCAGGTTTTGCAGTTGATCTATTTACATACTCGTTTGAAAATATCCTCTGACCAGATTGTTGGTGTTCACTCCGAGTCTCAGTTGAAGAATGAGTTCCTATTCTTCCTTCTTGAGAATGCCTAGAGCATTTGCAAGGAATGTTTGGATAATCTCGTGTCGACATCACTCCTCAATATCTATCCAGAATGCAAAGTTTATGTTAAGGTCCTAACCCACACATAGGTAGATCAATGTATTCGGATGTAATAAAGGTCAATATTAATAAGGCCTTTCAATAAAATAGAATAAGGCGGATGTAAGAAGACCTAATAGAAGCTTCTGCTTCTAGAAGGATCTTCCTCTAGATTCTTCTCTTAATAGACATATTTAGTATACATAAGGGTCGAGGGTATGAGAACCCTAGCTTGGAGATTATTGTAACAGAGCGCTGCTCGACTGGAGGTTGCCCCCTCGAAGAGGCCTGTGAACATTGCTTTCTGAATCAAAGTACTATTTCTATTTCTATTTCGTATATCATTTATGTTTATTGTGAAGATTATGATGGATATTTTACTGTTATTCTGCCATTTATAGCATTTTATTTATGTTCTCCATATTTTATATATCTGGTATCTTGCAAGTGGTATCAGAGCACTTTCCTTGGCAGAAATTGTGGGTATTTTTTTTCAGGGTAGAGACGTATTCTGGCGTCTTTAAGCCACAGAGATCTGTCGTTACACACATAAACCCTTGGTTGAGGGATTCATACACACAGGAAATACAAGTGGTTCTTAAGCGCACATCTGTTGGCCACCCTTGTAACCCCTGTTGGTACCCCTTCGAGTGGTAGCGCATCAGACAACACCTGTGTACGAATCGACCTAGATTTCCTGAAGCCCTCTTTAGATAAACCTATCGGTCGTTGGACTGCTATAGTGTCACCAAGAACAGCACTCGGGAAGATACTCTCTAGTACCTGGGTAGTCGGGTAGTACGGCTAAGGGTACGGTCTATCCTCCTTAGTTAGTTCCCTGAGATATTGGGCCGAGTACTACTATTGGACCCTGCACGTATATCAGAGAGCTATAGCACAGGGAAAACCCCTTGTCTATAGAACTCTTGAATACCTAACCCTTGGGGAACATAAACATAAACATAAAAAAATTAAACCGACGAGATCTATTGTTGCGCATCTCTGTTCGGGTTGCTAAGTAAATACTCTCTGGTTCAGAATTTGGAGATTTCAGCACTGCAGCATTCTTCAGACCAAAGTATAACCCCGTAGCTGTAAAAAAAATTCACCATTATTTGGGACCTATTCCATTAGATTTATCTCTTCTCCCTTATCACATTCATCCATATCATTTTTCTGCAAAAATTTCTGACCCCGCCTGCTCCCTTTTCAGTTCACCCATCCTCATGGCCCATACCCATAGCCAAGAACTTGAGTCTCACTTCAACACCTTGCAATATGGTTTCGTCGAGACCCAACAAGAAGTGCAACAACTCAGTGCTACTATTGCCTCCCGTGATGCATCCATAAATGCATCCGTAAATGTAGTTGTGCAGTCCGCAATGGCGGAAGTCAGACACGAACTGACCACCCAGCTTGAATCTGTCTTTGCATCACTCTGCACCAAAATCAATATCCCTACCGATGACTCTCTTCCTGATGCACATAAAAAGGCTGAAGGTGAAACTTCTTCCCATTCCTTTCAACCCCATCACTTTCAACGGGACATATGCCTTCCGCGGGTGGATGTAACCAAATTTGATGGCTCGGACCCCACTAGTTGGGTCACCCAAATGGAACATTATTTCTCTCTCTACAACATTACAGATGACTTGGCCAAACTCCGGTATGGTGTTCTCCATGTACATCAAGAACGTTGGCAATGGTGGCAATGGAGAAAATCTTCCCGTCAAGGGTATATTTCTTGGACCCAATTTGTGGCTGAGCTTTATGAACACTTTGACACTGACACCAACCATTTGGGCCGTTTGACAAAATTGAAGCAATCAGGCACAACAAAAGACTTCATAGCTGCATTTGAGCGTCTGGCTTTTCAAACAGAGGGCATGACTAATGCCTCAAGGAGGAGATTCGGGCCCATGTCATCATGGCTCGACCTACGACTTGGGTGGAGGCTACCAAAAAAGCTAAAGAAGCACAAAAAATTATTTCCTCTCAAAACTGTAAGCCTTCCTTTATCCCTCGCCCTAAACCAGTAAACCCCACTACTCCCTCCGCCCGATTAAAAATCCAAAAATTGACCAGAGCTGAAATGGCTGAACGCCAACTCAAAGGCCTCTATTATAATTGTGATGACAAATATTTCCCAGGCCAAAAATGTAAGGAACAAAATCTTTTTATGGTCATCTCTGAGGATATTCCGGAAGAAGAGGTCGACACTCCCCTTGTGCCCTAGTCACCAGAAATCACTGACATCAACCCTCCCTCTGACCCTCCCGAAGTGGAACTGATCATTTCCCTCAATGCTATCACTAGCTTCTCTACCCCCCAAACCCTCAATTTAATCGATTACATCAAGCACCAAAAGGTCATCATTCTCGTTGATAGTGGAAACACCCACAATTTTATTCATCGCCACATTGCCCAAGAAACCCATTGCTACATCGATGCTATCAACAATTTCCAAATCATGATTTCCAATTGTGGTTCTATGAAATGTGGTGAGCATTTTGAAAATGTGTGTCTCCAAATCGGTGACTACCACCTAAAATCCCATATGTTTGTTATTGACATGGGCGGTTGCGACATTGTGTTGGGTGCAGACTGGCTAAGGACTTTGGGTCCCATTCTCATGGATTTTCAGAATTTAACCATGCAATTTGACCAAGGAGGCCACCAATATAAATTTCAAGGCATCACTGCTGGTTCACCTGAGGTCATCAGTTCTCATCGCATGGAAAAACTGCTCAAAAAAGGTCATTCTGGTGTCATTGCCCAACTCCACGCCATACAAGCCACAGAGACCCCACCAGTGCCCCAAGACCTCCAAGCCCTCCTTTCTAAACATCAAACGGTATTTTCCACTCCCCAAGGACTCCCTCCTTCCCGCGGTGTCCATGATCATTCCATTCCCCTTGTCCCAGGAAGCCTTCCCCCCAATATACATCCATATCGCCACCCCTTTGCACAAAAAAATGAAATTGAAAAAATGGTCCAGGAACTCCTTATTGTCGACGTCATTCGTCCTAGTACGAGCCCTTACTCATCTCCGGTCGTCATGGTACTGAAGAAAGAAGGTTCTTGGAGAATGTGTCTTGACTTCCGTGCTCTCAACAAACTAACCATCAAAGACAAATTTCACATTCTTGTCATTGATGACCTCCTGGATGAATTGAGTGGCGCCCAATTCTTTACCAAACTTGATCTTTGCTCGGGCTATCACCAAATACATATGAAAGAGGCCAACATTCCCAAGACCGTCTTTCGCACTCATGAGGGCCACTATGAGTTTTTGGTCATGCCCTTTGGTTTGTGTAACACCCCCTCCACCTTCCAAAGCCTCATGAACCATGTCTTCCGCCCTTTTCTCCGTCATTTTGTCTTAGTTTTCTTTGATGATATCCTCATCTATAGAAAAACCTGGATAGACCATCTTACTCATGTGGATCAAGTTCTCTGCCTACTCTCTCAGCACCAACTTTTCCTGAAACAGTCCAAATGTGATTTTGGTGCCTCAGAAGTAGAATACTTGGGTCATCTGGTGGGAAAGGATGGCATCAGGGTGGACCCAAAAAAGATTGAATCTATGGAAGACTGGACGCACCCAAAGACTCTCAAAATATTGCATGGATTTTTGGGCCTCACAGGGTATTATCGCAAGTTCGTTAAGAACTACGAAAAGATTGCAACACCTCTCACGACTCTCCTCAAAAAGAACTCTTTCACTTGGACTCCAGCAGATTCTCAAGATTTTCAAACCTTGAAGACGGCCATGTGCACCACTCTGGTTCTGGCCCTTTCCGACTTCACAAATACCTTTGTGTTGGAATGTGATGCCTCAGGGAAAGGAATCGGCGCTGTCGTTATGCAAGAGGGTCGACCTTTGTCCTTCACTAGAAAGAAACTATCTGAAAAAAATCTGGGAAAACCCATTTATGAAAAATAAATGTTGGCGATTCTGCATGCCGTTGAGTTGTGGCATCCGTATCTCTTGGGGAAATGCTTCCAAATTAAGACAGACCATCAAAGCCTCAAGTACTTTCTGGAACAATGCATTTCTTCCTAGGAACAACAAAAATTGGTGACTAAGATCTTTGGATATGATTATGAGATCATTTACAAGAAGGGCAAAGACAATGTCGTGGCGGATGCACTATCCTGGAAATATGAAGACGAAGAATCCCTTTTTTCTCTTTCCTTCATTGTACCCGATTGGCTCCAAGCTGTGCGCCAAGAATGGCTTCAAGATCCCAAAAGTTCGCATCTAATCCAACAACTGCAGAACAAGGCTCCAGCTCCCCTAGGGTACTCTTGGCTCCAGGATGAGCTTCGATACAAAGGCCGCTTGTATTTAAGTAAACAATCCAAGCTCAAATCCACGATGCTTTCTTAGCTTCATGCTACACCCACAGCGGGGCACTCAGGGTTCACCAAAACATATGACCAAGTCAAACATTCTTTTTTCTGGGATGGTATGAAACAGGACATCCGTAAGTTTGTCGCTAAATGTGAGGTGTGTCAACACAACAAGGGAGAAACAGTCAAATCTCCAGGCACCCTCCAACCATTTTTGATTCCCCCTGCTATTTGGAAGGATATCTCTATGGACTTTATTATAGGCTTACCCAAATCAGGGAATAAATCAGTCATAATGGTGGTGGTGGATCTCCATTCCAAGTATGCTCATTTTTGTGCTCTTCCCCAACCATTTACTGCATCCACGATGGCTCAAATTTTCATGAACCAGTTCTTCAAGCTTCATGGCATGCTGCACTCCATTGTTTCCGATCGAGACCCAACTTTCACAAGCAATTTTTGGCAAGAGTTGTTTAAGCTACAAGGCACACAATTGCATCTCAGCTCAACTTATCATCCCCAAACGGATGGTTAAACGGAAGTTGTCAACAAGTGTTTGGAAACATATCTGAGGTGCTTTGCCTCTGAAAAACAACACCAGTGGGCTCAATGGTTACCCCTCGCCGAATGGTGGTACAACACTACATACCATACAGCCACTCGCATGACTCCTTTTGAAGCAGTATATGGACAGAAGCCACCTTCAGTTCTCTCATACTTACCGGTACCTCGAAGGTCTAAGCGGTTGACCAAACACTTACAGTCGAACAGGATATCCTTTGTACCCTTAAAGAGAACTTGGTCATGGCACAGAATAGAATGAAGCAGCAAGCAGATCAAGGTCTCTCTGAACGTCAATTTGCAGAAGGGGATCAGGTGTTTCTGAGACTGCAACCATATAAGAAAACTTCCCTCAAGGCCGAGCATTGTCAGAAGCTAGCACCAAAATTTTATGGCCCTTACACAGTTCTCAAGCGTGTGGAACAAGTCACATATCAGTTAGCTCTGCCTAGTCAGTCGAAGCTCCATCCTGTTTTTCATGTTTCATGCTTGAAGAAGGTGATTGGAACCAGGTGCCAGATTCAAACCAACCTTCCAGAGTTAGCTGAAGAAGGATTCATTTGGCTATAGCCAGAAGCAGTTTTGGACCAGCGTGAGCGTCGCCTACGTCAAAGAACCATCAAGGAAGTGCTAGTACAGTGGAAAGATATGACTCCAGCAGATGCCACTTGGGAACCAACTACCATTCTGCAACAGTTTCCACATCTCAAGCCTTGAGGACAAGGTTGTTTTTAAGGGGGCGGACATGTTAAGGTCCTAACCCGCACATAGGTAGATCAATGTATTC
>JASDQU010735643.1:86137-119206 GCA_032191745.1 Picea mariana | reverse complement strand
TCCACCCCCCTCTCTATCTTCCTCTCTCACTCTCTCATACACTCTCTCTCTACCCCCCCTCTATGTATTCCTCTCTCTCCCTCTCAAAATCTCACACACTATAACAATTTTGGTACATCCCAAGGAAAGAAATGGACTTGACCTATACATGTCAAGACCTAGACCTAGACATGGAAAGGCATGGCAAGACCTAGACCTAGACCCAGAGCATATACCATGACCTAGACCATATACTGTGACCTATACCTATACAATGACCATGATTAATTCCATGAAATAGACCTAGAGTTAGACCTATACCATGACCTAGACCATGACATATACCTATATCTATACCTAGACCATGACCTAGACCTATACCATGACTATGAACATGGCCATGACCTAGACCATGACCTGGACCCCACTAGCTTCATCTAAGACTAGGAATAAACTATACTTGAACCTTAAACCCCTCCACACTTGAGCCTTAAGTGAACTATGCATATATCTCTTGTTAAAGGCCCCACAACCCTTGCACCCACATCTTGGTGCTCTAACCATTTCTCTATGCTTGATTTCCCATGTCTCTCTAAGATTTCCCATTGTTTGATTTTATATTATAAAAAATCCAAGATTGAGATTTTTTCTTATGTTATTGGCATATATTATGTATTACTAGAACACTTATCTATTTTTATGTTATTAAATATTAGACTATTGTTGTTATCCATTTACAACTTGGTAACAAGTGTGAAAGGTTAAATTTCCTTGATTTTGTATTGTTCACAATCAGTGTTTGACTTGCCATAGATTATGTATGATCAAACACTTATCTATATGTACTCTCAAACACAAACTCTCTCTATCCCCCCCCCCTCTCTCTCTACGGCTCGTTCTTGGTCTTCTTGTCCCACCCTCTCACACTCTAAAAAAACATAGGCCCCCTTCTATCTTTACCTCTTGCATCTAACCCTAACTCTCTCACTCCCTTTATACCCCTTCCTCTCTCTCCCCCACTCTCCCCATATTTCTCTCTTCTCTTCTATCTAAACCCACTTCCCCATCTCCCCCCCTCCCTCCCTCTCTCTCTCTCTCTTTCTCTCTCTCTACCCCCCCCTCTTTATCTCCCTCTCCCTCACTCTCACACACTCTCTTTGTCTTCTGCACTACCCCTCTCACACTCTCTTTCTTCCTCTCTCTCCACCCCCCTCTCTACATCGTAAGGAATGAAATTTCCTTGACCTAGACGTAGACCTAGACATAGCAAGACCTAGACCATGACCTAGACCTATACGATGAGCATGACCTAGACATATACAATGAGCATGACCTAGATGTATACGATGACCATTACGTAGACCATGACATATACCTAGAGCTAGAGCTATACCATGATCTATACCATGACATAGAGATAGATCTAGACTTGGATCATGACCTAGATCTATACCATGACCATGAATTAGACCATGACCTAGAGGTTGACCTAGACCCCCCTAGATCCATATATTCCTAGGAATAACCTATACTCGACCTTTAACCACCTTCACACTCGAGCCCTAAGTTCATTTTGCATATACTTCTTGTTAAAGGCTCCACAAACCTTGCACTGACATCTTGGTGCTCTAACCATTGCTCCATGCTTCAAAACACTTTCAATCCTAAGCCCTTAGTTCCTAGTTGTCCCCAAACCCCTATACATATTTATTCATAAACATGTTTGGTATTTAATAAATGATATATCCATTGAATTAAGAGCATGCACCTTCTCTTGTGACTTGAATCCTTGTGGGTGTATGCTCATCCCTACCCAGAAGGAACATGTGTGTGTTACTTGAAAGTGCACGTGTTTTAGTGTGCACATCTTTCAAGAACACATGCACATTCCAACTGAGCATCTTTATGTGCCAAGAACACTCCTCTACCTCATCTATCTCAAAAAAATAAACAAGCCTGACATTTGCACACAAAAATAGCAGGAACATACACATTTTTGTTCTTTTTGTCTTGTTGTTTAATTCACAGACAATTGTGTGCTATTGCAAGACAATTGTAGGAACAATTGGAAAACAAATTTGTCCAAGTGGAATTGGAATTGTTGGTTGTGTCTTCTTGTGTCTTCTTGGAATTGGAATACAAATTTGTCCAATAGGAATTGTTAGTTGTGTCTTCTTGTGTAATACCAAGACAAATTTTTCCAATTGGAATTGTTAGTTGTGTAATACCAAGACAAATTTATCCAATTGGAATTGGAATTGTTAATTGTATCTTCTTGTATAATACCAAGACAAAATTGTCCAATTGGAATTGGAATTGTTAGTTCTCTCTTCTTTTGTAAAACACAAACAAATTTGTTCACTTGGAATTGGAATTGTTAGTTGTGCCTTCTTATGTAATACATAGACAAATTTGTAGAGGGGGTGATTGGAAGCCAAATTGTCTCTTTAAACATGGGGAAGCTATGAAATCCAGAAATAAATCCGTCAAGGAAAGATAAATCCATCGAAAAGTTATAAGAAGAAAGAGAAAACGAAAAGTTGTGTATCTAAAATCGCAGGCTTTTAGAAGAGGGAAATACAATTTCTAGTGGAATATATGTCATTGTTGTTTCTCCTCCATCACCACAAGAAAAGCACATGAGTTCAACAGAGACTAGTACAATCAATATCTCATCAAGACAATTTTTTGTGGATGACCAAATGATAGATGATTTACTTGGAGTTGATTATAAAATGGATGAAATTAGAGAGGAAACTGGTGCACAACATTGTGGTGAAGAAGTTATTTCTATTAAATCTCTTGTTGCAAGGTCAGACGTTTGAAAAACTAGTCAATCACATGTCCACTCTCCTCCTAGAATTGATCAGCTACTGATTGAAGGTGCAAGAACTACTACATTTTTAACTCCACAACAGGGAGGTTAAGAGTGCCAGAATAAGAGTTCACCGTCCCTACCTAGATTGATGGTCCAGGTGGATATTGGTGGCCACCCACCTATTCCAAATTCCACTTGGATCATCTTGACAATTTTTAGTTCAACATGTTTCTCTGTAATGGTGACATCTCTTTGTAATTGTGGGTTCTGCACTTCCGGGGCTATCTTGAAGCCCTACATAGCATCCAAGTGGATATTGGTGGCCACCCACCTATTCCAACTGGCTTATTTTGGCATTTTTCATGTCAGTACATGTCTCTATACTTATGGAACCATTTTGAGGCCCTAAACAACGTTTTTTGGTCTTGCCACAGTGAAACTATTGACAAAGTCAAAGTTTGAAGGCATAATGTGTAGTTCTAGAAAATACCTTTCCAACAAGATATCACACACCTAAAACAGAGATCATATGAAAAAGATATGACCTCGGGAAGTTGATGTACTAACTTACCCCAATGGGGCGCATGTGACTTTTGGCGCTTCAACTCCTAGGGTTAGGTTTTTGGATGTCTAGGGTTTTGGCATTCATGTTTATGGTAGAAAGGCCTTTAGAGCCTCATTGTACTCATCTTCTTGCGAATGAGCGTAGCCGTTAGATATCTTCTCAGAGATAAGTTGCCACCATTCTAGAGAGTTCATTCACTCTATATTTTTACAATCTTTGTACATTTATTTCATTCATAGAAATCACATATTGTTATATTTCTTTGTTTTTGGCAATATTTGTGTGTATTTCATTGTAATATCTCTCCTTTCATTTCATTTTGAAAATAATACATATCAATGGTATTAGAGTAGGATGCTCTTGATCATTTTTCAGTGCATGTCCCCAATGAGGTTCGAGTATAGCAAGTTGGGCCTCGAGCTTATCTCTCTTGAGGAAAATCGCTCTCGCACACCCAAGAAACCCTCCATGGTGGAAGAAAATAAAAATGGTGGAGTAGAAGATTATATTAACATGTTGCTTGAGAAAACTCTCACACGACAGAGAGACAAAATGATGGAGAATTTTTCCCACATCCTTCAATGCCTACTAATAGAAACATGCTCATCTTCATCAAGCGACCACTTTGGAAGAACCTCTCCCTTCAAGGTACAAGTTAATTTTGATATTCCCATATTTGAAGGTCAGATAGATGTGGATGCCCTAGAAAAATGGTTAAATATGCTAGAAGGTTATTTCTCTGTTCAAAATTGTTTTGACAGGGAAAAGCCCACCTTCTCACTTCTCAAGGTTGCCCCCCATGTCAAACATTGGTGGGAAACTTATTGGGATAAAATATCCACAAAGGAATCTAGAATATATGGGGTTGAGCCCACTTGGAATTTTTTTGTGGATGTGTTCAAGGAACAATATTACCCTGGTGATAACTATTAAGACCAGTACATGAGATGGACCACATTGCGGCAAGAGAGGGTCCAAACAATGTTGGAGTTCACAAATACTTTCCATACCTTTTGCACCAAGCTAGGTATCAAAGACTTTGAGTGACATATGGTTCTGAAATACCGTGGGGCTCTGCATAGGTACATCCAAACCAAAATGAATTTCCTAAACATCTCATCGCTAGGAGCTACCTATCGATATGTTGTCAAAATCGAGCAGAAATTTAGGCACCATAACAAATGGGAGTTCAGTTCTACAAATCCAAAACAAATAAAGCATAATAAAGATGACCCTAACCAACATCCTCCTAACAACTAGTCCAGGACATAGGAAAATAAAGGTAAGGGAAAGATGAATAATGACACTGGGAAGTGGTGCGACTTACACAAAATCCCCTGGCACAACACTGATGAATGTCGCTCAAAACGGTCATTGGTGTCCAGGATCAAAGACAAGGATCCAAACCCTAATTCATAATATGATCCAAACAATAATGAAAAAAGGCATATCATCGAAACAAACCCCACTGCTACCGTCGCAACCGCAACAATTCAAATAGAAGAATCAACAAATCCTGAAGAGGGGGAGAGACTATTCCATTCACAGATGTGGGTGAAAGGGACCCCGTTCCATTTCATTGTTGATATTGGAAGCCATAAGAACCTCATTTTAGCTGAGGTAGTCAAATAGTTGGGGTTGTCGACAACACCACACCCACAACCTTAAAAAATCAGGTGGCTTCACCAGGGACGAGATCTCTGTGTCAGCCAGCAGTGCCACCTGTCCTATGGCATCCAACACTTCAAGGATGAGGTAGTGTGTGATGTTTCCCCTCTTGATGTCTGTGATGTTGTTTTGGTCCAACCATATATGTGGAAATGCCATGTTGTTTATGAGTCTTGACCCAGTAATTGTAATTATTACTCTGGTGGGGCAACTCTAAAGAATACCAGAGGTAGTTCTTCCTACTGTTCCACCAAAACACTGTCGTAAGGTATTCTCTCATACTGCTAAATTCAGCCTCTTCAAAATCTGTTCAAATAATGAACGAAAGGCCACTGCAATCACTGCAACCTCAACACCTTCTATCCAATAGAAGCAGATTTTAGAAGGGAAAGAAGATATTGCTTCTTCACCTATGATGGTGCCTAAACAATGCCTCGTCAAGCCAAGATACAACAAGTTCGTGGGACAGATTCAACCCCGCCAGTAACAAATTCATGACAAACTTCCATAGACCAAGTAGCACAACTTCTCCAATAAGGCAAGCCACTCACCAAGATTCGGATTCAGCAAATGATTTTCCCTCTTCCCAGAGAACTCAATGCAATGGAGAAAATTGATTCCTAAGGGGGGAAGACTGATCTAGGTGGATATTGGTGGCCACTCACCTGTTCCAAATTCCACTTGGCTCATCATGATAGTTTTCAGTTCAACACGTTTCTCTATAATAGTGAGATCTCTTTGTAATTGTTGGTTCTGCACTTTTGGGGTTGTATTGAAGCCCTACACAACATCCAAGTGGATATTGGTGGCCACCCACCTATTCCAACTGGATTGTTTTGGCAGTTTTTGTGTTAGTACATCTTTTTGTACTTCTGGAGCCATTTTGAGTCTCTAAACAACGTTTATTGGGATTAACACAATCAAACTAAAGACAAAGTAAGAGTTTGATGGACCAATATGTAGTTCTCAAAAATACCTTTCCAACGGCCTATCACATGCCTAAAACGAGGATTGTATGCAAAAGTTACGACCTCGGGAAGTTGATGTACTAACTTACCCCAATGGGGCCCACATGAATTTTGGCACTTCATCTCCCAGGGTTAGGTTTTTGGCATTCATGTTTATTGTAAAAATGCCTTCATATCTTCATTGTACTCATCTTCTTGCAAATGAGCATAGCCATCACATCTATTCTCAGAGATAAGCCGCCACCATTCTAGCGAGTTCATTCACTCTATATTTTTACGGTCTATGTACATTTATTTCATTAATAGAAATCATGTATTGTTGTATTTCTCTATTTCTGGCAATATTTGTGTGTATTTTATTGTAATATCTCTTCTTTCATTTCGTTCTGAAAATAATCTGGATCAATTGAGCAATGTGCGGCGAAGAAATCCTAAACACATTTAGGTGGAAGAAAGTGGTCTAGAATCACTTGAAGGTAAGTTTTCTAACTGTATTTTTCGTTATAATTCTTATAAAATCATTAAAGAATATTTTGAACGAAAATTCGATTTTGCTAAATGTCAATTATTTTTGGATTTGTTAAAACCTAGAAGTTTGACTATTGTTAGGAGAATTTTAGGCATTAAAACAGTCAAAAGTTTAGAAACAAGTCATCATATTGTTAGAATCCTTGTGGATGCTTTTCAAAGAATTGGTAAGAAATCTCATTCTAAAGACCATAATGCATCCCGATGTGTCTTGTCACAATAAATTGTTAGAAAGATCACAAGAAAACATCATTTGCTACAACAAACCTCTCATCTCATGAAATGCAATATAAAAACTCTTATAAAGTATTCTCATAGACGAGACAACCTCGACACTGGTGGCCCAACAGATGTTTAGGCCTTCAATGGTAGACTACCTCATTCTGACATGAAGTTAATTGGAGAAGGTAAGGGACTAATATGATATTTCAAGCATGAGAACACTAAGCGTTATTCCAACCAAAAGATGTACTAAAAATGAGAAGGGGATCTAGAGACCATGAACCTCATATTAAACACTTTCTTGACATTACACATACATAATTGTGTGAGATATTATAGATAGAACATAGTGCACTTAACTTGGGCCAAAGATCTTTCCATAAATGCAAGCCTTGGTATGTTCGAATAAACACAATTCGTAACACATTTTGTTGTAGATATCACATTGAGTATGGTTAATATTATGACACACACACACACACACACACACACACACACACACATTTTATGTATTGAATAACACCCTTTTGTAGGAATGCTCATTTATATTTTCGTCGTCATCATCTAGAGACATTATTCATGACAACTTGTGTACAACGCTAGAGGTTTGTACATTTTACCAAATATATTGCTTAGATGGGACATGCCCTATGTGCGGTGGAATTGAATTACTAAGCAAGTGCATCCATGTAAGCGACGTGTATGAATTGGGAGGAAGTAGGTTGCCTTACAAATCCTTAAATATGCCACATATGATATTGATGGAGGGAAGGAAATAAAAAATATACAATTGGTGACTTCCCAGGTACGAGTATGTGATTTCATGAAGGACTTTGTCGAAAATAAATGACAATATGTTTAGCATGTCCATTTGGCTCGATGGCAGGATGAGAATTTTAGAATATGCAAAGATACATTTCTCGTTGGTACTATCTTATCAATGGTTGATTTTCCTAAGAACTATACCCTTCAACCACAAAATGAGATTCAAAGCCAGTATTATCACTCAAATAAGGTCAACATAATGGTCCATATGACATACAGGCATGGGCCGAATAGTAACGAAGAAGACAAAGTTGTATTGAAGGAGTATCACTTCTACATAAGTGATGATCAGTGCCATGAATTAGCCTACGTACAACATTGCTTTCAGTTATTTTACAATCACCTTACGGAGAAGAAAATAAAGATAGATCAACATTGGATTTAGTTAGATGGTTGTGCAGACCAGTTCAAAAATGCTCGTGTATTATCCCTAATAAACCAATGGTGCATTCATTGGGTTGGGCAAGTCAAGAAGAAGAGAGTTGGTGGAAAATCGAGGTAGTTGTAGGAGAATATCAATTGGGTTGAGATTTTTATGAGATGTGAGTGGATTGTGAGAGACCACCTTCTTTTGTGGATTTCTAGCCTCATCTCGGGGGTGACTGGATGTTGATATTTGGAAGAGTCAGTCTATGGTTGGGTGGAACTTCCATCCCAAGTAGTTGGTTGCACAACTATTGTGAAGAGATAAGTGATTTATCTTGTTGTTGTTTTAAATTATTTGTTTAATTGTTGTGCATGAACTCTGTGTATGTGGAAGTGATTTATATGTTGCTGTAATGAGTTGTGTAGATGCATTTCATGTTGATTATTTGCATGTTGTAGATTCATCTATTTTATGGTTGTAGACAATAGATAAATATGTTTTAATTTGTTGATGTAAGCTACGGGAAATCAACTAACTGTAAATGAATTAATTTAGTTAGCATAAATTTCATTTTTATGTCTATTTTGCACCGTAATGTCCCTCAATTGGGATGGAGGACGTTAGACATTCCATGATGTTTTTCAAAAATTTGAAATTGATGTTTTTGGATGATGCAGTTCTATGTGAATTTTATGTGAAGAATGGGTGCCCATTTCATGTTCTTGAAAATAAGACTCCATATGAAATGTGGTATGGCCGCATTCCTTCAATGAGGCATTTCATGGTATTTGATTCCACTTGTTATGACTTAATTCCTATGAAGCAAAGAAACAGTCTTGATAAAAGGAGTAAGAAGTGCATCTTCTTGGAGTAATCAAATACCAACAAGTAATATTATTTATAATATTAGGTAAACAAGGAATTCATTCTTTCGATACATGTAATTTTTTCTTGAATCCTCCAAGAATGACACGATTGTTGAGTGTAAACTTGATCATTTGGATAAATTTTCCCATGTAAAGACATATCAGGAATTTGAAGATCATATTCCACATCTTGAAGGGGGGGATCCCTATCTTGGATCAATATCTTGAATCTCCTTTTGAATCACCATCTCCACCTCATGAAGAAGTTCCGTCCACTTCATCAGAACTTGAAGTTCATTTGGCTGATATGATTGAGAGGATTGGAAGGATGAGTATTGATGAGAATTCAACACCATCTCAATTAACTGAGAAACATGGACCATGTTAGAAAGGTCCACCAAAGTGGATCATAAAGACACTTGGGAGTTTTCATGATGATGAGGTTGGAAAGATAGAAACCAAAAGTTCCACAATACAAGATGAAGGCGATTTAGATAATTCAAATTCAGACGATGTAGATGATATAAATGTTTCATATGATTGTGATTTGAGTTTATATACTAACTTTGAATAAAATTCCTTTGAATAAGCCCCTTCTCATGATGAATGGAAAGAAGCCATTGATAAGGTGTATGATTCTCTCATCAAGAATGGGACATGGAAGTTGGTGGCCCTCCATTCACAACCAAACCAATTGGCTGCAAATGGGTTTTCAAGAACAAGTACAAATCAGATGGTTCACTTGACATGTAGAAAGTGAGGCTCATGGAAAACTGATTTTCAAATAAAAAAGGTATTGATTATATTGAGACTTTTCCCCCAAAACAAAATGAGATACCATTCGTACTCTATTTTTCTTGGAAGCACATAATGGATGGAAAGTTTATCAAATGGATGTGAAGGTTGCTTTCTTGAATGGAGACTTGAAAGAGAGTGTCTCCATTTCTTAACCAAAATGTTTTCTGATTGCGCATATGTTACACATTATTTTCGTCACCCCTATGACCGTTAATGATGTAACCCTATCCTTTGTCTTTAGAAGGATCAATTGCCTTAATCCCTGAAGAAGAGTGAAGATGAATTTTCGCAGAAAGATAAAATTATCTTTTCTCTTGTAAAAACCTTATGAAGAGGGATCATTGCACCTTTCTTAGTGTTAAGGTGTGATGATATAGGATCATCGCAAGCTGCACCACAATGGCCTACGACATCGTCGCAATTTACTCAATGTTAAGGGTGTAACGATTTTCCGTACGAAGGAAAAAGGAGAATCTTCTCGATGCTTTTAGAACAGAAGCTTCGAGGGTGAGTTTGCCTTCGATCGGTTTGGATATAAGTCACATACCTAATCTCTTGGGATCATCCTAACCTCCTCGCCCTATCCTTCTCAGCTTATAAAAGGAGGGGATTTCTCATGGGGAAAGTTAGCTTTTGGAGTTTCTGGAATGGATATTTCTTGAATCTTGTAGGTTGGAGTTTTTAGAGCTTGTATGTTGGCTTTGAATTTCACTTTTCCAAGTTGATATTGTGAGTGACTTTCAGATCTATGGTCTCAGAATCCATGGAGAAGAAGTGTGTGGGAAGAAAGGGACTATTGGAAGGAACCTGACAACATCAAGGCATCTGGTTGTATCTTTCTTCTACATTCTTTAATACAGTGATATATTTATTTCCCATAAAATTGGTCTTATTTTATTGTATGATTACTTTATCACATACATAGGTTTTGTTAAGAATACATCATTACTTTCACTTTGTCAACTTATGTCTTTTTACATGTTCAACATCCCATAATCCTTGGAACGGAGCGAGGATGACACTAGCGAAGATAAACAAAATTTAAAAGGTATGCCATTTATCTCTTGTTAGTTAGTATGCTTGATACTTAAAACTTAGGGAAAGTTTTATATTTTGTCTTGTTTTGTTCTAGTTTCAGGGTGAAACTTGGAAGATCCATTTGTGTCCGCACTTACCAATTTGTTCGATAACAAAATTGTCGACCATACTGGGGAATGGTTTATTTTCCTAGTAGTCTTTTTCCTTTCTTTATTGCTTTGATTTCTTGGGTTCTATTTTCTAAGTCACTGAGAGATCCAAATTAACTCTTTGACTGTTCAATTTCACTGGAAAACCTTCTTACTTTTTATTTTTTCCATTTTTCCTTTGATTGTCGCACCCTGCTTTGAGGGACAATGCAACGATTTAGGATCGACACACCCTTACTTGAGAAAATAGTGCGACATCATCGCACTGTACTGTTTTCTGGCCTGTGACGATCAGGGATCGTCACACTATGTTACTCTGATAGCCTGCAATGACTGTGTGAAAAAATATTTTTTGGTGGTTTTCCTTGCCCAGATCTTAGATATTGTTTTGGGGTGATTTTTTGGGTTTGATTATAGTCTACTTGACAGTCTTTGAATCTTCTTTTAGCCTTTTTTTCTTTGTTCTATCTTGTGTGCTTTTGAAAGATTTGATCTCTTGCTTTGAGTGTCTTTCAATTACAAAGCATTGTTTTTTCTTTAGAATTGTTTAGTGAAAGAACATTTCCTTTTCTAAATAGTTCATTTTAAAAAAAAAAAATAGATTTGGGGCATCTTTGCATTTGAAGTAGAAAAATTGCATGGTTTTTGGCATTTTTGGTGTTGAATTCTTAAAAATCCTCTATTGGTGTATAGTCTCTTTGGCTCATTTCTTGAGGATCTTGATATTGATGAGTTTAATAAAATTTTGGGACTTTGTGCATCTGGGAATGATAAACATTTTCCCCTTCTCGTGATATAGCTTTCATCGAAGTGAAATATTTTCATTCTCATTTCTTTGCATTGTTTAGAGTCGGTCAAAACATCATTTAGTCCATGCCATTTTCCTCTTGAGTAAACAATAACCTTAAAATAAAGCGCTTATAAAAATTGATTAGACATTTTTATGTTTTCTGGTAGAAAACCTACATTAGCTTAGGGTGTAGGGATTTGGAATAGGTGTGAAAGATAACTTTCCAAAGTTGTAAACAAACATAGAATATTGTGCTAGCGAGCAGTAAATCCACTTATTACATTTTTTCCTAGGAAGCCCTTCTAACACAAGGGTTAATCACAAGGTCACATTAGGACTGACAGAGTTACTCACCCGTCTTTGTTGGTTCTAGTGTAGTGAATGTGTGTATTATTGGGGGTCACTTGAGAAAAAAATATTGTGCGGACCTTCTCGAGGATATTTTGGGCTTAGATACCCTTCCCTTGCTCGTATATCGGATTGTCGACTATTTCCCCAGGCATCATTGTTGTTATTGGTAACCTTAGTAGCATTTCTCTTTAGTGTCTTTACACAAGGTGAATCTGGAGGGGCAAGTCTTTATGGTACCTAGAATCAACGTTGGCCAAAATCACTCAGGATCCTTGGAGGGTATACCCACGTTTATTTGTGGGATCTTGCACCAAGGCGTAAGTCCATTGAGAAGGTCGTCAACATAACTTTTCCACCCTCTCTATCCCAACCCCTTCTTACATTGTTCCCATGACGTTGGATTTCATCATCAATTAGTGCGTTCATTGTGAGAAGGTTTTGTTTGCTTGCGTGCTTACTAGATTTTTAGTGCATTCTATTTTTTTTCCCTAGAAGACTCTAGGTTGGATTTGTGTTATATGGCGTCAATTCCCAGAATGACCAATGAAGCAACCCCTGCTCTAGGGGAGCCTTTTGTTTTTCCTTCTTACAAAAACGTTGGTCCTCCTTACATCGCTACTTTGAGCCTTCCAGGTCTCATAATTGGATTACCTGTGCGGTTGTTTTCCACTCAGGTAATCCGGAATGAAACTAGTGCTTCGGTTGTAAGAAATTCCCCCCAAGAACATCAACCTCATGTTGATCCTTCACCTTCTTCACCAGTAAGATATTCTTTGCCTTATTCACTTGCAAGGTCTTCTTCTGTTTCATATTATTTTCCGAGTGAAAGATCTGAAGCTAGTAACTCGGTGGATAAGAAGAAGAAGAAAAGGAATATTAAGAAGAAGAAAAATAAGCAAGGGCCCAAACCTCCAACCACTGCTAGACATGTTGGAAAACAACCAGTTACTGATAATTGTGTTGGGAGTGTTGATGATGCCAAGATCACCCAAATAACCCGTAAGCCCAAGTACCCTTGCAGACTTTGTAAGGGTATCCATCTTCTTAAGGATTTCCCTGGTCTATCCAGAGTTATAGAAGCATGGTCTAAGCACCCTCTCCAACCCATGTCATCATCCTTTGAACAACATGTTGATGACCTCCCGTCAACTAGTCAGGATATCGTTGGGAAGAATAAAAGTAGAGTCAAGTTACTATGTAGGTTATGCGGAGGGAGTCATTAAACTCACCTTTCCCCTCGTATGGACAAAGCCCCAAAATTACTGGAAAATATGATTGTTTCCCAACCTCAACTGTCGATTTCTTACCGTAGCCTTACTCTCAACCCACCTATAGTTGATGGAATGATCAATCTGGTCCCTTTGTCGGTCAGTCTGGTTGATCAGTTAGTTAATCTGGTCACATCCTTTGTTGAACCAATTGACAAAGTGATTAATACGATCTCCTCCTTGGTCGATCCCACTCTCCCATTAGAGAGTGAAACCCAAGTGGTCAATCTGTTTCCACCCGTCGACCCGATTCTCCCCTTGGAGAATGAAACCCAAGTGGTCGATTTAATCTTGTCATCGATCAATCCTACTCTCCCGCTAGAGAGTAAACCTGATACTACCCACATTTTTCTCGTTGATACAAAATCTACCGTGCTAGGGGGTATTCCTCCTTCTCCCATGGAACCCCCTCCAAGTAATGAGGCCATCCTTTTTGATTGGGGTGCGCTAATTGGACCTCGTCTTCCCTCTCACATTCCTTTCAAAATTACAGTACATGTTTGTGGTTGGGACATTCCTCAGACGCTGATAGATGAAGGTGTGTCTGTTAGTATGTTTTCCTCTATCGCTTGGAAAGCTTTGGTTTGTCCTTATCTTGTGCCAGTTACACATAATCTGTTATCTTTTAACAGAAGAACCAGTCAACCTTTAGGGACCCTTCCTTAGTTTCTCATAACTTTGGGAGGGAAAACTGTCTTTATTGATGTCATGGTAGTCCAAGATCCCGTGGATTTCGATTTACTTCTTGGGAGAGATTATGTCTATGTGATGAAAGCTATTATGTCCACTATTTTTCGTGTGATATTTTTCTCTCACATTGGAAGAATTGTGACTATTGATCAACTTTCATTCGTTGGCCCTGACTTGATCATCAATTCAATGAACTCCCTAAATGGTTCTTATATGCAGATGATATCTCCCCCACCACATGTCAATTATGTGGCGTTGTCTCCCATGCCTTCATCTTCCGATGAAGATGAGCCTCTCACTATAAGATCAATCTCTTATGACTTGGATCCGGTAATTGACATGGTGATCTCTTCGATAGGGCTTTTAGAGCCTGATATCCTTACCCGTGTCACGACCCTTGACATGTGTTCCTTCCAGAGTGTGTTTCTTCAATCAAGTGAAGATATCTTGGAAGCCATGACCGAGTTTTGTCCCTTGACATGGTGTCCATCCAGAGCATTGTCCTCTTGGAAGCCATGATTAAGAAGAGGAGTTTGAGAATGTTTTTCTGATTTCAAGATCGTTAAAAAATGAAACCAACTTCGAGGATAGTTTTTCATCTCTGTGAAAATCTCGTTAAAAAATGAGATAGATATTTTGAGGATAGTTTTGCGTCTCTATGGAAATCTCATTAAAAAATGAAACAAAAGTCTGGGGATTGAACCTGGATTCTCGAGCATTGTTTCCCCCCCCACTATTCATTTGAGTAAATTACTGCGTTACATAGAGTATTTGAAGCTTCATTTCATCCTCTTTTTCTGTTGGAAGAAACAAAGTTTGGGGGACGATGCTTACATCCTATGGACTTCATGTTGAAGTTAATTCGCTAGCTTCTTAAGCTGGGGGAAAAGTACCAACCATCCTTGGATAATGCGTTGGGAAGTCGCAAGTATATTTTTCTCTGGTTAAAGCTTGTGTAAAATTGAAACCACCTACCTCAAGCATAGTTTCGTCTAGTTCAAGCTTGTGTAAAAATGAAACCAAGTCCAAGCATAGTTTTGTTTAGTTTTAAGCTTGTGTAAAAATAAAATCTATCCCAAGCATAGATTTGTTTTGTTTTAATCTTGTGTAAAAATGAAAACAATCCCAAGCTTAGTCTTTGTGATTTCTCATGCTCGTAAACCAATGAGAATGTAACCGAGTAAACTTTTATCACTTTTTCAGACTCGTAAAGGTTATACAAAAAAGGAACCCCATGGAGTCTCCTTTAAGCTCTTTTTAAACTCCCTAAACACGAAAAGATAGCCGAGCGACCTTGTTCTTTTCACGCTCGTAAAAGTGTTTAAAGAAAATGTCTGATGAGTGGTAGATTATCTGTTTTTCAGTCTCATCAAAATAACTTACAAAAAAAGACATTTTGGAATTTTCTTTAAGTGTTTTTCAGACTCTCTAAACATGAAAAACCCCTGAATTTTCTTTATTTGGACTTGTAAAACAAGCATCGAAAGGCCCATGTGGGATAAAACCACTCCTTCCTAGGGTTCATTAAAAATACTCTGAGGGACTTGTTTGAAGGATGAGCTTATGTTTCAAGCATATGTTATCCTCCTCAAGCTTGTGTAAAAATAAAGAGGTGCTCGCCAAAAATGGTGGGGGGAAATTGGGAAATAAATGTATCTAAACATGTATTCTATGGAAGAGTCATTTTTTGAACATGAAACCCTCTCACTTGCTTTGTTTTTAGGTTGGAAAATACGCTTGCCTCTTGATCATACTCCTTTATAAGATTACAATTTCGTCTGTGATTCCTGTTGTTGAGTCAGTGTTTCCAAGACAGTTGTCGTGTCGTCGATATGTTCAAAGAGAAGTTCAACCCGGAAAGCCTTCCATTGCATCAACCATTTTTGAAATCCTTAAGCCTTCTATTGCATCAGCCATCCCTGCATCAGTCCTGAATCACTTGTTACTCTGATATACAAATCTTTTTACCTGTTTTGTGTCATTGATGGGGGATACATTAAGGCCCTCTTGTGACGAGTCTTTTCATGTCGACTTCAACTCATTATACATGAATTAGACTTAGAAACTAATTGGTACCTTGGAACTTGCATGCCTCAATGGCAGGTTTCCTCGCTTTCGACAGTGGGTTTTCATTATTGACCCATGATCGAGAGATTTCGTCGAGTGTTCAAATTCAACTCATAAATTCACACCCGTTGGATTGTACTAGTGTACCTTAGGATTCATTGACATTAATGGTGATTTCCATCGCACTTGTTAACAATATTCACTAATGGCCGGTAATCAAGTGCTTTCTACCATGTTCGACTTCAACACATATATTCACATGGTTAGATTCGTACTATAGAGTGGTGGAGATGAAGACCCTGAATATTTTTTGACAAATTCAGGTTTTGTTGGAGTATATTCAGATTGTATTGTTGCATAGATCCACATTTTATGTCTCGTGGCTATGTTCAAATTCATAGTGTATTTTTTGGTGGCTATGTTCAGATTTGAGTCATAATGGCATGGATCCACAGTGTATGTTTGGTGGCCATGACCTTTCTTACTTGACATGGATCTTTTCATGTCAACATTTATGGTTTGAGTATGGGAATGCCTACCTCAATAATGATATATTATTGTACTGTATTTCTTGGTTTGTTGGCAGGTTTCCGACCAACATGTTCCTTGTTCCCAACACACACTCGACAAAGTATTTCGACTATCACTTTGTTCTAAATTCATACTTTGGGGAGCTCACTGTTACATATTATTTTAGTCACCCCTATGACCATTAATGATGTAAACCTATCCTTTGTCTTTATAAGGATCAATTGCCTTAATCCCTGAAGAAGAATGAAGATGAATTTTTCCAGAAAGATAAAATTATCTTTTCCCTTGTAAAAACCTTATGAAGAGGGATCATCGCACATTGATTAATGTTAAGGTGCAATGATCTAGGATCATCGTAGGTTTCACCATAGTGGTCTGCGACGTCGTCAGATTTTTCTCAATCTTAAGGGTGCAACAATTTTCCGCACGAAGGAAAAATAGAATCTTCTCAATGCTTTTAGAACAGAAGATTCAAGGGTGAGTTGGCCTCTGATCGGTTTGGATCTAAGTCACATCCCTGATATATTGGGATCATCCTAACCTCCTCACCCTATCCTTCTCAGCTTATAAAAGGAGGGGAGTTCTCATGGGGAAAGTTAGCTTTTGGAGTTTTTGGAATGGCTAGTTCTTGAATCTTGTAGCTTGGAGTTTTTAGAGCTTGTATGTTGGCTTTGAGTTTCACTTTGCCAAGTTGAGATTGTGAGTGAGTTTCAAATCTATGGTCTCAGAAGTTTGTGGGAAGCAAGGGACTATTGGAAGGAACCTAACAACATCAAGGAATCTGGTTGTATCTTTCTTCCACATTCTTTAATACAGTGATATTTATTTCCCATAAAATTGGTCTTATTTTATTGTATGATTCCTTGATCAAATACATAGGTTTTGTTAAGTATACATCATTGTTTTCCCTTCGTTAGCTTATGTCTTTTTACAGGTTCAACATCCCATAATCCTTGGAACAGAGTGAGGATGACACTAGGGAGGAAAAACGACATTTAAAATGTATGTCATTTATTTCTTGTTAGTTAGTATGCTTGATAGTTAAAACTTAGGGAAAATTTCATATTATGTCTTGTTTTGTTCTAGTTTTGGGGTGAAACTTGGGAGATTAGTTTGTGTCCTCACTTATCGATTTGTCTGATAAAAACATCATCAAATCCTTATATGGCTTGAAACAAGTACCGCGGGCCTTATATGAAAATATGATTGAGCACCTTCTGAAATTGAATTTCAAGAACTTCAATCTTAATGATGCAATTTTGTTTTCCAAGAAAGTTGGAAAAATGTGGTATATTTTGTAGTGTATGTAGATGATCTGTTGATAACAGGGAACAATGAAAGTTATATTTCATTCATAAAGAAAGTGTTGAAGAAAGGATTTGAGATGATAGATTTGGGAGATCTTCACTACTACTTGGGAATTGAAGTGACTCAAAATCAAAAGTACATATTCATCTCCGAAAAGAAATACATTGAAGAGTTTTTGAACAAGTTGGGCATGGTTGAGTATAACCTTGTGGGAAGTCTTATCTACCTTACCACCACTAGACGAGATATTTCATTTTTTGTTGGGATTCTTTACAAGTTCATGAAAAAACCATGTGAAGGACATTGGTCTATTGAAAAAAGATTTCTAAAATACTTGAAGGGAACTCAATATTTTTAGACTCAAGTACTCTAAGGTGGATGACTTCAACCTAATTGGATGTTCCGATTCATATTTTGTTAGGGATAGAGAAAATGGAGTGTCAACGTCAGGCTATCTCATGAGTCTTGGATCAACAATTGTCTCATGGAGATCATGCAAAAGTATCACCTAATTCCATGATCGAACTAATCACATCAACAAAAAGTATCACCAAATTTGATATCATGTAGAGGCCAAGGCTATTCACTTGACACATTGTTCCACAAATGAGCAAATTGTTAACATCTTCACCAAAGCACTTGGAAGAGAAAACTATGGAAAGTTTAGAATGATGCTTGAACTCACAAACACCCCTTCAGATTAAAGGGAGAATGTTGGATACATATTCTCAGATATTATAGTATTTTGTAAATATAGTATTGTAAATAATATCTAGGAGAAATATGACTTGATTCGTAGGTGAAGATGAAGAGTCATTCAAACCTCTTGGAAAATGAAACCAAAGCTCACTTTGTATTGTATTTATGCATGATTGTGAGTTAATGAAATGTCATGAAAACTTAATAACTTTTTTTTTTATTTTAAATAAACAAAAGTCGATTTAAATTTTAAAAACATGATTAAATAAAGTAATTCAAAATTTTACAAATATTATTATTTTTATTTTTTTTAATATTTTTTAAATGGTATAGTGTATCTCAATTTCCTTTGATTAATAAAAAGTAAAATAATTAAAACTTTAAAAATATTGCATTTGGTTTTTGTTTTCATAACTAATAAATTGTTTTGTAAATATTTAAAAAACAATGAAAAAATAATGACATGGAATTGAATTGATGCATTCACTTACAAATCTCTATTTGCGAGATTATGGATTTTGAATGAGATTACAAGAGAAGAGCTTTGATTACTTATTCTAGAATTTATATGATATATATGTTACCACATTCAAACTTTGCTCCGACCATGACATTTCTGCGTATGTCACCTGTTATGACATATACAAACAAAATCAATATTTGCGAGATAATGGATTTTGAATGAAATTATAGAAGAGATTTGATTGTTTAATATACAAGTTTTCCTGTATAGATTTTACAGTGAGCAATAAGCTCACTCAGCCCTATGTTTGTGTGTTTCCAACTATATACATTTCAACATTTGAAGACAGCCAAAAATACAAAATATTTAATATTCTGTAGACTGATGCTTATGGTTAATGCTTACATTATTCCATTCAAACTTTGCTCCGACCTTGACATGTCTAGGTCAACATACCACTTCAACTTTGCTCCGACCTTGACGAGGCATCCGCTTGGAACCGTATTCCCAGTCCCATTCCCTGTTGGGAGGAGCAGCACCAACAACCGCAACAGGAGGACATTAACAACTACCTTCAAATCACAGACCTGGCATATTGCACAATAAAAAGGTAAATATGCATATTGCATATATATAATCAATATAGGAAAACTTATCGTAACAAACTTATTTTGCATCACCGAACCCTAAACTTACCCTAACAAACCTTATTTTGCATCAAGTATCCTTCTCAACAATGAACCAATTAAGAAACTATAGATTTGCACTTATCTTACAAAGTTGCCCAGAATGAACTGCAAGGCCAAATCAGGTCAAATAACTCTCTCTATATATATTCTCAAAACAATCATGTGGGTTTTGGTTAGAACATATTAGATTGCCCTTGTTTGGGTTTTGGTTAGAACATATTGGATTATATTTCCATTATGTTTTATGATGTACTTGGTAGTCTCTTTGACCTATTTATTGTCACGTTTTCATAATTAATAAAATTATAAATTATTTTATATTATTAGGCATCATAATTAGAGCTCATAAATCCCTAGTGATAGAACCATTTAGGAGGTCTCTATATAAGAATATTAACAATTTAGCAAGAAACCAATGTGTATCAAGAATTTGGCCTAATGACAAAGCTCAATTATGTCTCCATGTAATAAGATTGAGAGTTTGGTAGGTAGCATAATTAGATCCCCAATTAGGCATGATCATAACCCACTCAAGTCTCCATTCCTTTTATATTGAAAAAATAACAAGTATCTTAATGAAAACACTAATCTGTCATGGCTGCTAATGCACTTGTTTGTAGATGTTTAAACACATCCTAGAAAATATCTTTCAATGCCAACCCTTTTGATGTAAGAGAAAATAAGACCATATTTAATAAGGATTTCACCATCGAATAATTAAAATGTACTAGTTTTTAAACCTCAATTATACAATATTCAAAGTTGCAATGACAATCAAATATTTTAATTTTTTTTCAATATATTGACACAAAGTGTTCAATGGATCAAAGTTAGTCTTTTTTAAATGTATATAGTATGAATGCAGCAAATGGATCATCAAGTTTTGTATTTTAGTAAGGATCCTAGAGGATGGGTATCAAGTTTTTCAAGCAAACCAACAAAAAAAGCCGATCAATCTAAGAACCTTGATTAGATTCCTCCCGATCATGCATAAGGATGAGGATTGGTATGATTATTTCTAGTAGCTGAATGGAATCAATTAAAGTATTCCAGGAGTCCAGAGGAAATTAGAAAATATAGGAGTAGCATGTGGAAATAATTTGAAGAACGAAAACCCATACCCATCAATCCGTTGCCTGTAACTCAAGAAAAAGTAGGCCTAAGAAACATTGAAACCCATGCCCACAAATAGAATGAAAGTAGGATTCAAGGTTAACACACAACGATTGATATTTCAAGACAGAGGATGAGTAATCATAGGCCTATTTACAGGAATCAACCCGAGAGTTTGTAGACTTGTGAAATGAAAGAACTCTATGTGTACAATTATATTATTTGCAATCTAATCTACCTAAGATGCTTATGGAAAATAAATGAATATAAATGAATTTAACTAATCACACTACACTTTATCAATTAAAATCAAGCTTAATCATATTTGGCAATGATCATGTACTTGAAAGGTCGTTCATGTATGAATTAGGCACATCTTATTTCCATGAATCATTGCTTTAAAACAAAAACTAATTTGTAAAAGGAAAATATTGGTCATGAAATCAAATAGATGAATTAAATTAAGACATATAAAATGAAGTAAAAGACCACCATGATCTATTTGGAGTGAGTTCAATTTTCCTAAGACCAAGGTAGCAAAAAACTCTACAACATTGTAAACTATATCAAGACATGCTATTAATAGAACTAAAGAATGAAAAATTATGTGAAGAGAAATGACAAGAACTTCATTATATTTTGTAATATACTAGATATAAAATGTATGCAAAATAGAAATAAAATGCTAGAAATGGAAGAATAACAACAAATAACCAAAACATTCACCACAATAGCACTGAAATGATATAAGAATAACAACAGAAATAACACTTTGAATCTGAAAGCAATGTTCACGGGCCTCTTCGAGGGGGCAACCTCCAGTTGAGAAGAGCTCTATTACAATAATATCCAAGCTAGGGTTCTCATACCCTCGACTCCTATTTATAATAAATATGTCTATCAAAAGAAGCATCTAGAGGAAGATCCTTCTAGAAGCGGAAGCTTCTATTAGGTCTTCTTACATCTGTCTTATTATATTTTATTGAAAGGCCTTATTAATATTGACCTTTATTACATCTGAATATATTGTTCTATCTATGTGCAGGTTAGGACCCTAACATGTCTGCCCCCTTAAAAACATCCTTTTCCTCAAGGCTTGAGATGAGGAAATTGCTCTAGAATGGTAGCGGGTTCCCAAGTGGCATCTACTGGAGTTGTATCTTTCCACTGGACTAGCACTTCTTTGATGGTTCTATGATGTAGGCGACGCTCATGCTGGTCCAAAATTTCTTCTGGATGTAGCCAAATGGATCCTTCTTCAGCTAACTCGGGAAGGTTGGTTTGAATTTGGCACTTATCTCCAATCACCTTCTTTAACCATGAAACATGAAAAACATGATCTAGCTTCAAATGGTTGGGCAAAGCTAACTGATAGACTACTTGTCCCACATGTTTCAAAATGGTATAAGGACCATAAAATTTGGGCACTAGCTTCTAACAATGCTCGACCTTGAGGGAAGTTTGCTTGTAAGCTTGCAGTCGAAGAAAAACTTGATCCCCTTCTGCAAATTGACGTTCAGAGCGACCTCGATCTGCTTGTTTCTTCATGCGATTATGTGCCATGTCCAAATTCTCTTTGAGGGTACGAAGAATAGCCTCTCGAGATGTAAGTGTTTGGTCAACCGCCTGGACCTTCGAGGCACCGGGTAAGTATGAGAGAACTGAAGGTGGCTTCTGTCCATATACTGCTTCAAAAGGAGTCATGCCTGTAGTTGTATGGTATGAAGTGTTGTACCACCATTCTGCTAGGGGTAACCATTGAGCCCACTGATGTTTCTTTTCCGAGGCAAAACACCTCAAATATGTTTCCAAACACTTGTTGACAACTTTTGTTTGGCCATCAGTCTAGGGATGATAAGTTGTGCTAAGATGCAATTCGGTGCCTTATATATTGAACAGTTCTTGCCAAAAATTGCTTATGAAAGTTGGGTCACGATCATAAACAATAGAGTGAGGCATGCCATGAAGCATGAAGACTTGATCCATGAAAATTTGAGCCACCGTGGATGTTGTAAACAGGTGTTGAAGGGCGCAGAAATGAGCATACTTGGAAAGACAATCAACAACCACCATGATGACTAATTTATTTCCCGATTTGGGTAAGCCGATAATAAAATCCATAGAGATATCCTTCCAAATAGCAGGTGGAATCGAGAGCGGTTGTAGTGTGCTTGGAGATTTGATTGTTTCTCCCTTGTTGTGTTGACACACATCACATTCAATGACAAAATTATGAATGTTTTGTTTCATACCTTCCCAAAAAAAGGAATGTTTGACCCTTTCATAGGTTTTTGTGAACCTAGAGTGCCTTGTTGTGGGTGTAGCATGAAGCTCAGAAAGTACCTTGGATTTAAGCTTTGATTGTTTACTTAAATACAAATGTTCTTTGTATCAAAGTTCATCATGGAGCCAAGAGTAACCTGGGGACGTTGGAGCATTGGACTGCAATTGTTGGATCAAATGCGAACTTTTGGGATCTTGTAGCCATTCCTGGAAAACGGCTTGGAGCTAATCTTGTACAATGAATGAAAGAGAAAAAAGGGATCCTTCATCTTCATATTTTTGGGAAAGTGCATCCACCACCACATTGTCTTTTCCTTTCTTGTAAATGATCTCATAATCATATCCAAAGAGCTTAGTCACCCATTTTTGTTGTTCTGGAGAGGAAATGTGATGTTCCAGAAAATACTTGAGGCTTTGATGGTCTGTCTTAATTTGGAAACATTGCCCCAATAGATAAGGGCGCTACAGATCAACGACATGCAGAATAGCCAACATTTTCTTTTCATAGATGGATTTGCCCAGATTTCTTTCAGATGGTTTCTTGCTGGTAAAGGCCAAAGGGCGACCCTCTTGCATAAGAACAACACCAATTCCTTTCCCTAAGGCATCACATTCCAACACAAAGGTCTTTGTGAAATCGGGAAGGGTGAGGACTGGAGTGGTGCACATGGCCATCTTCAAGGTTTGAAAAGCTTGAGAAGCAGTTGGAGTCCAAGTAAAAGAGTTCTTTTTTAGGAGAGCAGTGAGAGGTGCTGCAATCTTCCCATAATTTTTAACAAACTTGCGATATTACCTTGTTAAGCCCAGAAATCCACGCAAGCTCTTAAGAGTCTTTGGGTGAGGCCAATCTTGCATAGCATCAATCTTTTTAGGATCCACCCTGACACCATCCTTGCCAACCAGATGACCCAAGCATTCTACTTTTGAGGCGCCAAAAGCACATTTAGACTGTTTCAGGAAAAGTTGGTGTTGAGAGAGTAGATGGAGAACTCGATCCACATGAGCAAGATGGTCTGTCCAGGTTTTTCTATAGATGAGGATATCATCAAAGAAAACTAAGACAAAATGGTGGAGAAAAGGATAGAAGACATGATTCATGAGGCTTTGGAAGGTGGAGGGGGCATTACACAAGCCAAAGGGTATGACCAAAAACTCATAGTGGCCCTCATGAGTTCTATAGGTAGTCTTGGGAATGTCTGCCTCTTTCATATGTATCTGGTGGTAGCCCGAACAAAGATCAAGTTTAGTGAAGAATTGGGTGCCACTCAATTCATCCAGGAGGTCATCAATGACAAGAATGGGGAATTTTTCTTTGATGGTAAGTTTGTTGAAGGCTCGAAAGTAAGGACACATTCACCAGGAACCTTCTTTCTTCAGGACCATGACCACAGGAGAAGACTAGGGGCTCGTACTAGGGAGGATAACGCCTGCATTAAGGAGTTCCTGGACTATTTTCTCAATTTCATTTTTTGGGGAAAAGGGGTGATGATACAAACGGATATTGGGAGGAAGGCTTTCGGGTACAAGGGGAATGGAATGATCATGAACACCACGGGAAGGAGGGATTCCTTGGGGAGTGGAAAAGACCAATTGATGTTTAGAAAGGATTGCTTGGAGGTATTGTGGGACCGAGGGTGTCTTTGTTGCTTGTATGGCATGGAGTTGGGAGATAACACCAGAATGACCTTTTTTGAGCAGTTTTTCCATGCGATGGGAACTAATGATCTCAGGTGAACCGGTGATGATGCCTTGGAACTTATATTGGTGGCCCTACTGGTCAAATTGTATGGTTAATTCTTTAAAATCCATGAGAATGGGACCCAAAGTCCTTAGCCAGTCTACACCCAACACAATGTCACAACTTCCCATGTCTATAGCAAACATATGGGATTTCAGGTGGTAGTCACCAATTTGGAGACACACATTTTCACAACGCCCTCCACATTTCATGGAACAACCATTGGCAATCATGATTTGGAAATTATTGACGGCATGGATGTAGCAATGAGTTTCTTGGGCAATGTGGTGATGAATAGAATTATGGGTGTTGCCACTATCAACCAGAATGATGACCTTTCATTGCTTGATTTAATCCATTAGCTTGAGAGTTTGGGGAGTAGAGAAGACGGTGAGAGCATTGAGGGAAATGACTAGTTCTACTTCGGGAGGGTCTGAGGGAGGGGTTAAGTTAGTGGATTCAGGTGACTCAGACACAAGGGGAGTTTCTACATTCTCTTCTGAAATATCCTTAGAGATGGCCATAAAAATATTTTGTTCTTTACACTTGTGTCCCGTGAAATATTTGTCATCATGGTTATAACAAAGGCCTTTGAGTTGGCGTTCATCCATTTCAGCCCTGGTCAATTTTTGGATCTTTAGTGGAGCAGAGAGAGTAGTGGGATTTACTAGTTTAGGGCGAGGGATAAAGGAGGGTTTTCGGTTTTTAGAAGATACAACCTGTTGTGCTTCTTTAGCTCTTTTAGTATCCTCCACCCAACTCTGAGGCCAAGCCATGATGACATGGCCCAAATCTCATCCTTGAGGCCACTGATAAAACACTCTCAGAAAAATGCATCAGACATGCCCTCTGTTCGAAAAGCTAGGCACTCAAAGGCAACTATAAAGTCTTCCACTGTTCCTAATTGTTTCAACTTTGTCAAATGGCCCAAATGGTTGGTGTCAGTGTCAAAGCGTTCATAAAGCTCTGCCACAAAGTGTGTCCAAGAAATATACCCTTGATGAGAAGTTTTTCTCCATTGCCACCATTGCCAACGTTCTTAATCTAGATGGAGAACACCATACCAGAGTTTGGCCAAGTCATATGTAATGTTGTATAAAGAAAAATAATGTTCCATTTGGGTTACCCAACCAGTGGGGTCCGAGCCATCAAATTTGGTCACATCCACCCACGAAAGGCGTAGGTCACGTTGAAAGTGATGGTTCTGGAAGTTATGGGAATGAGAGGAATGGTCACCCTCATTATGTGGTGAGGAATATGAAGGGCTATCTGTAGGGATATGCAAATTGGTGCAGAGTGCCAAAAAGACAGATTCAAGCTGGGTGGTGAGGTCTTGTTTGATTTCCTCCATTAAGGACTGCATGGTTGTATTGGTGGAGACAACATTGGCACTGAGTTGTTTCACTTCTTGTTGGGTCTCGACGAGACCAAATTGCAAGGTGTTGAAGTGAGCTTCCAAGTCTTGGCTACGGGTATGGGCCATGAGAATGGGGGAACTGAAAAGGGGCGGGCGGGGTCAAAAATTTTGCCAAAAAATGATAGGGATGAATGTGATAAGGGAGACGAGATGAATCCAATGGAATAGGTCTCAAATAATGGTGAAAAAAATTCCAAACTTTTTTTTTTTATTTTTGTTTTTTACATCTGCGAAGTTATACTCCGGCCTAAAGAATACTGCAGAGAGAAAATGCCCAAATTCTTAACCAGAAAGAAATGTGTATTTACTTGGCAACCCGAACACAGTTGCGTGACAATAGATCTTGTCTTTTTTAATTTGTTTATGATTCTGTCCCCAAGGGTTGGGTATTCAAGGGTTCTACAAACAAGGGTTTGCCCTGTCCTATAGCTCTCTCATATACGTGCGGGGTCTAACAGTAGTACTCGACCCAATATCTTAGGGCACTTACTAAGGAGGATAGATCGTACCCTTAGCTGTACTACCCAACTACCCAGGTACTAGAGAGTATCTTCCCGAGTGCTATTCTCGATGACACTATAGCAGTCAGGTGGCCGCTCGGTTTATCTAAAGAGGGCTTAAGGTAATATAGGTCGATCCGTACATAGGTGTTGTCTGATGCACTACCACTCGAAGGGGTACCAACATGGGTTACAAGGGTGGCCAACAGATGTGTGCTTAAGTACCACTTGTATTTCCTGCGTGTATGAATCCCTCAACTGCAGGTTTATGCGCGTAATGACAGATCTCTATGGCTTAAAGATGTCGAAATACGTCTCTACCCTAAAAAAAAATTAACCCACACTTTCTACCGAGGAAAGTGATCTGATACCACTTGTAATATACCTGATATAAAATGTCTGCAGAACATCAATAAAATGCTAGAAATGGAAGAATAACAGCAAGATAACTAGAATATTCACCACAATAGCACTGGAATGATATAAGAATAACAACAGAAATAACACTTTGAATCTAAAATCAATGTTCACGGGCCTCTTCAAGAGGGCAACCTCCAGTTGAGCAGATCTCTATTACAATAATACCCAAGCTAGGGTTCTCATACCCTTGACTCCTATTTATACTAAATATGTCTATCAAAAGAAGCATCTAGAGAAAGATCCTTCTAGAAGTGGAAGATTCTATTAGGTCTTCTTACATCCACCTTATTCTATTTTATTGAAAGGCCTTATTAATATTGACCTTTATTACATCAGAATATATTGTTCTATCTATGTGCAGTTTAGGACCCTAACATATTCGATTATAATCTAGACATATGCTCCAAGAGTCCTCTCTTTGGAATGGAGAGGGCACTCTTATTTATACAAAAACTAAGATTCCCAATAACAAATTCATATCCACATATCTCTCATGTGGTTACAAACATTTGCTAATAATTAACAAGTAACATCTCTAAAAATATTCCCACAAATATCTCTAAAATATTTGATAACAAATCTTCTATGATTTTTCTCCATCCCAGATACTTGAGTGATCCTCTAAAATCTTCATCAAATCTTTAAGGGTTGAATGAGAAATTCGAATTGAGGTTGAGTGGTAAAATTTGACATTGTTGGAATCTCCAAATATACCTCTAAACATTATCAAACTCACCCAACTTTCAAGGATAAGTGAAAATACGTTATTTTTCTAATATTTAATCATAAACTCACTTAAAATACTAAAAAAAATGTATTGGAAAATATTGAGCCTAATCCCACATATAAGCATAAAATGCTCTTAATACGGGGTTACAGACAAGTGGAAAATGATTAAAATTCAAGGAAGAGATCGCTAAACATATGACATTTTTTAGACTCAACATTTCCCCCAATTTGAACATGTTACATGTCCTCATGCAACCTTGCATCTCCATGCAATTGATAGTGTGACTAGGTCTTGCTATGAAAGATTGGGCAAGCTAGAAGGACTCAAGTTACAACTGGCTTCTTTGTGGTTGGTTCTTGTGTAGAAACCACAAGTTTGGCAAGTGTTGGTTCTTGTGTGGAAACACTTACTCATATGTGTTCTCTTTTCCACTAAAATAAAGAATCTTCCCCCTTCATCAAATAACAAAATATTTAAAACTTGAAAATTCAATCATGTGCATGCATGAAAATGACAACCCAATGATATGTGCAAGAAACCTTATTGTTGATATACAATGCAGTTCTAGCAACAACAATCTCAATTTGGAACCTTGAATTTGAGTTTGGAACCAATTACCAAAAACAAACAAGCCTTAGATAATAAAATACACCTTAGACTTATGGTTACTGGGATTTTTGGTAACTAATGCTAAAAAATGATAATGATTTAGTGCCAAGTCTTTATTTAACTTGAAATTCATTTGATGAACATGAAACCATATCATGACACCTATGAACAAAACCCATATGGTGGATTTTTCTTTGTGGTAGTGATATATATATATATATGAAAAATGGTGAGTTTGTTTGTAATACCTTTATGCGTATGCTCATCACAAATCATAGACAACGGACGAATCTCAAGAAAAATGCAAAATGGATGTAGGTGACAACGATGGATTTCTCATAACGTATACATTGGTTTGACTTAAATTCTGTTGTGTTTATTCATATTTCCTTGATTCATTTATGTTCCAACTTTCATAGCAATTTGATGCACGGTTTTCCCTATTTCATCTTCCATGATGTCCTAACTCTTATTGTAGCTACAAAAAGGTCTGTTGGTTATACGTTCTTTTTATAGGACCGAAAAAAACAATTTTATGGACTTGCCTCCTATGTGTTAAAGTTGCCACAACACTACTCTAACTTTAATCTCCTTCAAATTTCATAAGTCGAATCACCCTTAAGTAAAGACTTTATAAAGTGTTGTTTGTGGTAAGACAACAATTAAGGATGTTGAAAAATTGGGTGTTATTATTGTTCATAATTTTTCTTAGGATGACCTTTACAAGCTACTACAATAATCTTGAACATATATTGATCCATTTGAACTTGTTCTACATGTTAATTTGAAATAAACATTTGCACTTTGCTCTTTTATAGTTGGAACATGCATACACTTGTGCACTGCATTTATAAATCTAACATTTCGACCATTATCTCCAATCTAGGGAAAGTAAGTAAACCAACAATATTCCAAAAACTCTCCAAATGGCCTCCAAATACAAGATCTAGGGTCCTCCACAATACGTATAAGAGATGTTCAAAATAGCATGTAGGATTCACCATAGGTGGATCGATCCTCCTCCTCATCTAAATATCAATAATACCTTAAAACAATGCATCCATATTAGTGTTATTGAATTGGTTGATCAAATTGCAAAAAAAAATGACCTGGAAATTTCTTGAATAGAGAAGATCGAGGAAAGAGGTCTGCAATAAAACTACTTCAGATCTAAAAACATGTAATTTCTTCTTATGTCCAATTGTCCAAATGCATAAAAATACATGTCAAAATCTCATTTTAAGGCCAAATTGAGTGCTTCAAAAGGGAGACGGTGTATTTTTAACCTTTTTACCTTAATTCAATTCAAAATATTTATTTCAAAATATTTATTTTGATGACGAAAAGGGACTATAGTGCAAAAATATTGAATTCTAGTTTTATTAGTGCTCAATGGTAAAAATTCGAAATCTTCCTTACAAACTTGCTCACATATGCCTTATGCATTTTCGAAGAATTTTTCCCATGATTTACTCAATAATTATATTGGGAACAAAACCCATGTCTCAAATTTTCTTTGTTTGAACTTGGTTGCATGCAAATAACATGCAAAAACTATCCTTGGAGCAAATTTCACTATTTTGAAATTGTCAAGTTTGTCTTTTGGTTTGACTTTGAGATAGCACACTTCATGTTTAGTTTGTAATCTATTCAATAGGAACCAAGTGATTTCATGGAATTTTTGCAAAAAACCCATGTGGTCGAATTTGATCTAAAGTGGTGCAGGTATACCTACCACTGAAACAACTACATGAGTTTGAAAAATGTTTGCTAAAGGAATTTTTGTAGTTGCTGAAATCTGCCTTTGAATTTACTTTGACCACTTTTTCCTGAGTTCCCAATTTGAATTTGTTGTGATCTAAGAGGTGTCTAACCATGTCCAATATATATAGAAAAAACTCCCATTGGTATATTTGTATTCTAAGTTGGGCTCATATGAAAACCAATGAGGGTGCTAAATTTTCTGTGGCAATAACAAATATGTATGGAATCAAATTTTTTACACGCGAATAACAACTTTTACATGGGAATCCTCCAAGAAGTTAAAGAATTGTATGAACATGAGGAAATTGTCTTTAAAAGGTATGAATAATGATTACCCCCCCCCCCCTCAGTTGAAGGTTTTTTTGGTCCTTTGAAAAATTTGGCAACATGGAAAGGCATATGAAGACATCAAAAAGAGAATATATGCACGAGAATTTTCCAAATACTATTATTCTATGATTCAAGGAATTATTGATTAAATATTAGAAAAAAACATACCTACACCTACATGAGAAGTCCATGACTTATGCATTTGAGAGATGTTGTGATGATGGTGGAATCTTCTAGCTGCTACTACTAGATCATGGATTTGAAGTGAAACAATCTAATCTAAATAGCATTGCTTTCCTCCTCTTGAATGGGGGAATAAAGGGTAAGATATGAAACTAGAACCTCTGTACCTTTTTATTGTTGGAACTAATCTACATGAATTGAAGTTTTTATTTTAAAAATATGGATACTGTAACTGATGTTAGTGCTATGAAACCATATAGTTTTCATCCATTCGCAAACCTTGGTTCAACTCTGTCTGTGTGAATAAATGTTTTGGAGTTGAACATGGAAATTATTTGTTGGATTACCAATCATTGATGAATATCGTTGACCAATGCGAGACAACTCACCGTTAATTAAAATGAGTGTCAAGGTACCATAGTACATTATGACAAGTGTGAATGAATGTGTTGAAGTCAAGTCACTTGCAGAGTCTATCAATCATGAGAAATTAATGAATTCCCATTGTTGATAGTGGGGAGGCCTTCCATTAATGTATGCACGTCCAAAGGTACTATATGAAATCTCTAATATTGATCCTAGATAAAGTTTTGAATTCAATGGGACAAGATTTATTGGGAGGAGGACCTTAAGGAATCCCACATCATCCAACTTGAGCATAGAACAAAAATGATTTTGAAGCACCATAAATGAAATATTTTCACTATCAAGCAGGAATTTACTTGGAAAAAGGAAAAGGACAGTGAGGTAACTTAGCATTGTAAGTGATCTAAGTGACATTATTGCATGGGTTAGGGGTGTATGAAGAAGGGAAAATGGGTTGAAGTCATTGTAATCACTGAAAAATTGCTCACAACAATACCAACAATGATTGAAGTCATTGTTATTACCGAAAAAGTGCTAGTATTGTTGAAGAAAATACTAGCACAATATATTAATCAACACACCTCAAGTATTTACAGAACCTATTCAACAAGCAAAACTATGAAAACGCTCATTGAATATGAACGCAAATCTCCCAAGGCTTAATTGCGGACATCGATGCGAGCCAACATAACGTTGAATGCACACATTGCACGTACTGTGTGACTGTCTACACAAGAACTTGCACGAATGCAGAAACTGCACATTAATGCATTTGGTCGGGCCTCAATCACTTCCAAGTTAAATTGTACCATGACAAGACCACAAGATCGGCCCGAAATATTTCCTTGGGGCTACTAAAAGGATGGGAAGTACCTTTAAAGGGCTCCCATTTACACTATGAGAAAGCTAAGAAAAAGCTTGCATTGGTTCTATAAATACATGACCAATGTGTGCAAATAAGAGGAAGTTCATTGTAATGTTATGTTGTTCAAATACTCTTGGTGTAATGCCCACACAATTCAACCACCGTCGGACTTCGGAACTTCATCCATCGGGATTCGGGATTTCACCGGTCGGGAGTTCGCGAGCCCTGTTGCACCATGCACAGGACCTTCCAAGTCCCGAACCCCGATAGTCAACGGGTCAACCTTTTCTTGCGTCGGGGATTTCCCTATCGGGAAATCGGCGGTTGTATTGTCGCATACCTCATGCAACACAAAACCCCGAGTACATGCCACCTGTCTCCCACTATGTCTTGGGGACCCTCCTTGCCACGTCCTCTTCGGGATTTCGCGGATCGCGAATCCAAAATGCAAAGTTCCTTTGGTGTCGAAAACCCCGAAACGCCGAACTCCGATACGCGGGATCTGACGCCGCGTGTCCCTCCATAGATCGACGACTCCCGTTACTTCGGGAAATCGCAACTCGGGATTTCAATGGTAAGGAACGCTTACCTCCACAAACGCCGAAGCCCGATTTCGCGATGAGTCCTTGACTTGCTGGGGGGTCAAAGGATTAACTCCCTTGCATCTTCCCAGGGATCTAACGGCTATCGGGTGGTCCGCCCGAGATCTATGGTTAACGGGTATTCTCCCAAAATCGAATTACTCAGACCCCAGTTTTCTAAGTAAATTTGGTAACGGTTCATTACTTTCAACAGCCGTTATTTCATAAGCAATTTTACAACATTTCGTTTAAGTAAACAGTAACGCTACCTTCATGGCAAAACAATGATTTGGGATAACAAATACCTTAACAACTTAGATTTGTCATCAAATACTGAATTCATGGCAAACAGAGATAATCCATAAGCATTGATTAAGTAAACTGAAAGAACAACTTCTTAACATGATATTGAGTTTTATAACAGCAACTACAGCAGTTTAAAATTTTCAATAAATACTGAGATGATAACAGAAAGAAATGAATTCAAACTTAACCAAGTACCTGGATCTGATGCTAATTTCAG
>JASDQU010735643.1:37491-53551 GCA_032191745.1 Picea mariana | reverse complement strand
AATTGATGAATTCGAATTTATATTACATTGATAAATTTGACTCTCGACCTTTATTTTTTACTTTAACTATGATAACTTAATTTAAAAGGCATCTAAGTCATTCAACCAATGGGCACGGTTGGGTTGGGCTTTGGTTCGTAAGAAATGCCACGTTTCACGGGTCTCGTTGGACTTTGCAAGTGAGTCTTCCTACGAGCCTTTGACTGTGCTTTAGTAAAAGTCAAATTAGTTTTTTCTTTAGTTTTTTCATATTTCATGTTTTCTCCAAACATGTGTCATTCAATCAATAATTAGTTTTACGTTGACGAACAACATGTAGAGTATTTTTTTACATGTAGAGTATTTTTTTTTAGTTTTACGTTGACGAACAACAAATTTGACAAAGTATTATGACTTTTGATATATACAATGAATTTATGTTTTTCCAAGGTCTGGCTGACGCATAAACCTCCGTGGGCATCGTGGAACTAAGTGCAGAACTTTGATATATGTAATCATAAGCTAAAGAGACTTTTGATATATACAATGTGATTTATGTTTTTCCAAGGTCTGGCTGACGCATAAACCTCCGTGGGCATCGTGGAAGTAAGTGCAGAACTTTGATATACGTAATCATAAGCTAAAGAGAGTGAGGTTTTATTCTTTCTTGTGTATTTACATTAGAGAGTGAGGTTTTATTCTTTCTTGTGTATTTACATTAGAGAATGAGGTTTTATTCTTTCTTGTGTATTTACATTAATCTATGTAATCTAGAAAGGTCTAGGTGTGTATATCTTGTCATTTTTAATCATATATTTTTTATCATTAAAAGTCACTCGAATTTGATGTTTTCTATATTTCAATATTTTTTATCATTAAAACTCACTCGAATTTGATTTTTTAAAAAGGTTAATTTAATTTAAATATAAAATAAAATATATTATAATATATTTTTTTTTTTTAATCAAAATTCAAGATTCAATACCTACTACTGTTTTGACATCTAAGTACTAAATATTGTTTTGACATCTAAGTAATAAATATTATTGATTATTATTGGCTTTATCCATTTAATGGTAAAATGTAGTCTTCTATCACACAACTTACACTCACATATCTTACCATTGTATTGGTATATCTTCCATTTTAAATGTCACATATTGAAAGTTTGGACACTTTATCTTCTCAAATCTAGATTTAGAATCATGTGTTAAGAGTACCATTGATCCTTATCAAATTGACAATTCTAGAATCTTATAAACTTTAATAAACTCGTTAATCTAATAAGTTCTTATTTAAAATCTTATAATGTTTTGATAAAATTTTCTCCCTTTAATAAAAATCTTAATATTTACTACAGTTTATTCTTTCATAATAAAATCTACAACTAAAATACCAAATGTATTAATTCTCACCACTCATATTATTGAACATGCTTGTAATATACTTGCTATGTAAACCCAAGAAACAATCCTCCCATAAACATGCTTATAATATGCTTGAAATATAAACCTAAGAGACAATCCTCCCATTATAAAGCATGCTTTGTAATATCCTCTACATATAAACCCAAGAGGCACTATAGGACCATCATATGGACATACATAATCCATATTGTTTTATGTTGTGATTTTTAAGATTGTGAAATCTTTAAAAGAAGTGTGTTTTTATGGAACTTTATTTATTTTTATTTTATATATAAAATTATAAAGTATTGATTTTTATTTTTGTGTTTTGTTAAATTTTTAACAAATAAAATTTTATTTAACATTTTTTTAATAAAGTGCAAATATGATCTTTTTCATTAAAATAAAATTAATTTTACATCTTTTCAACAAAATTTTATTTATTTTAATTTTACATCTTTTCACCAATTTTTTAATAAAGTGGAAATATGATATTTTCCATTAAAATAAAATTAATTTTACATCTTTTCATTATGAAAAGATGGGATAAATACATACCTGTCCAATTAAAATTAGGATTCGCCTCTCATGATTGTAAATTTGAGTAATCAGAGGCCAGTCACTTGACTTTGTAATGAGCCCATCCGATGACCTGAACGAAAAAGCCCTATTCAAGACTCTCCATGTTTTAAATACTTTTGGAATATCGCGTCGCCTGCAAACTGTCAACATAAATCATCTGACCTACGCGTTTCGGGAATTTCACCCTCTCCGCCATATATATACACAGACACATTCGCTCCGCAATAAAGTATTTGTCTTTGACATCAAGGCAAGTGAGGCTAGAACTATCACAAAAATCCAACAACACTGCAATATACATATTATTGAATAAGCGTTCTCAACTCTGCCATGGAGGAAATCCCCCTAGAGGAACATGCCCGGGCTCCAGTAGACGAAGATCTCGGAGAAAAGTCGTGCCAATTTAAGGGAATCCGAAAGCGGAAATGGGGGAGCTGGGTATCCGAAATTCGGATGCCGAGATCTCGACAGAAGTTATGGCTGGGATCATACACAACTGCGGAACAGGCTGCCCGCGCCTACGACGCCGCAGTGTACTGCCTTCGAGGGCCCAACTCCATATCCAACTTCCCCGATTCAGTTCCCTCTATTCCCTCTGCATCTTCTCTATCCCGTAACCAGATTCAGCTCGCTGCCGCTAGATATGCCACCAGCTTGGACCAACTCCCTTCCATTTCGACTTCTGCGCACAATGACATCGCGAATGGCAATGCCAATAATAATAACAAGGCGACGGAGGACTCTGTATCGCCGTCACGATCGGCTTCGGTTAAAGAAACAGTGCCGTTGAGCGACAGTCGGCATCAGCAAGAACAAGATTTGGTGTTGTGGGAGAGTCTGCTTGCCGAATCAGATGATTATCTCACCCAGAATGTGGAGAGATTGCCGTCAATTGACGAGGCGTCGGCCTTGAACCTTATTCCCAGTTGGGAGGAGGAGGAGATCAACAACTGCCTCCAAATCACAGACCTTTGGAACTTCGGAGATGTTTGAATTACGTCCAGGATGAGGTACGATATCTACGATGGTAGTATATAAGCCACGTAGTGGCTAGGTTTTCTTTTTTAGGTAGAAGTTGCGGGCTATTACAGCGTTTTGCCCACTCAAGGAGAAATAGCTGGATATCTATTGATTATTTGAGGTTTTAAACACAAATCCTTATACAGTTTGAGTGGGTTTAATGGTTAAGAACCTGTATTTCCTCTTAAAAAGTTACAGGTTCAAATTCAGAGAGGGGTAGGGTATATATAGCTGAGCAGGGGGTCCCTTGTCCGTCCCTTGTCCCACAAACAAGGGAGTCTCATACACCAATTTGATGTGTTGGCTTGGAAATGACCTTAAAAATAGAGTATTATTATTATTATAAAAATTTTCAATATTTATTTGTTTATTGAAATTATGGTTTAAATTATAGAGTGGAATGTAATTTAATGAAGCATGGTTTTATGCGATAAAACAACTTTAAATAAAGTTGGCCATTGTAAGTAAAGCACCTTCGAAGATTATAGTCTGGGCATTTATGTGACACACTAACTAATTATCATGTTTAAGATTATAGTTTGGGCATTCATGTGATATACTAATTATCGTGTTTAAAAACATTGTGTAAATATTCAAATTTTTTATTTTTTCATAGAGTGTTGTAAAATTCATGTAGATAAAATTATCATTTTCTGTTATTTAAATTGTATTTTTGAATGTATAAATGGATTTAGCATTTTGAAAAACTTTAGGAATACTCCAATTATAAAGATTCAATTACTTAAATATGGAGTTCCAACAATTTTTGATAGAATCACAAAATATACCAATAAAATTACAAAAAATTGAATGTTTAAACTAAGGGATGTTTAAAACCCTATACAAGCAACAAGCCAAATCTGACATCGTATCGAAACATGACCATGAACTAAACCATTTGTCCTATGCCACCAACACGCCAGACCAAATTTGACATATGGAGACGTGCCCACGAACTAAACGATTTGTGAAGGGATGTGTTTTATGCAGTCCCCAAAGGTTAATAAATGCAACATTTACTAAACAGGTTTTCTAAGAAGTCTGTCGTATGATTTTGTCAATACAGAAGTCAGGGATGTGTTTTATGCAAACCCCCAAAGGTTAATAAATGCAACATTTACTAAACAGGTTTTCTAAAAAGTTTGTCGTATGCTTTTGTCAATACAGAAGTTTGTCGTATGCTTTTGTCAATACAGGTGTTGTATAGAGGCTTCTAGGTGTTGTAGAGAGGTCTCCACTTGGTTGGTGGTACTTTTTTGTCAATACAACTGTTGTATAGAGATCTTAAGCAATTTAGCTCAATCCAACAGTGATGATATGGTGATCATTCTAATGAAAGCCTACAACAACTTTACTTGGAGACTAATTCTAATTTGAATACAATCTTCAAGATGCTTCCTGAACTCGATTTAACATTTATGTTGTCCCAAAGTCCAAATCAAATCTATGGCCCCGTCCAATGTAGGGGATACACAACACTCGACAATTGCTACAATGGTTTATACTAAACGACATATATCATTCTAAAAAGTTGTGGAAATATTTAGAAATGGGGAGAGTAGTGATATCTTCACTATTCTCGTATATTATAAAAAACACACACTCAAAACTATTTTTTTTTGTATATTATAAAAAACACACTCTTAAACATAGTTATAACTTTAGTATATAGAGTTATTCATATTTAACTATTTCCCAATTTAGGTGGTGTAGTTCAAAGAATATCTCAACTAACAACCCAATCTTATTATATTAATGGAAGCATTATCTCCACCACCTTCTTTTAATGCTTACATTATGGAAAAGGACATTGCTAAAATTAAACAAACATATTTTAGAAAATAGTTTTTGAACTTTGATCTCTAGTAAAGTCTTCATCAACAACTTTTTCTACTTTCGAAATTACCACTTAATCCCTTGAAGAAAACCCATTGTAAAAACTATAGACATAACGAGTGGCAGTGTTCTTGGAGCACTGCATTCACCAAGAACCACAAGCTTTTAAAGTATGTTATGAAAGAAACTAATATAATTGACCCATCTTTCCTTCAAGTCACATGTTCCAAAAATGTTGTTTCCATTTCATCATTGGAAGTGAACATTCCTAATTAGCTCCTTTTCAGAAATCATGACTCTAATAATGAAAACAATCTCTTGTCTGCTTACACATAATTATAACTCTGTTAAATAGATTTATTCATATCTAACTATTTCCTAATTTAAATGGTGTAGTTGAGAGAATATCTCAACAAATAACAACCCAATCTTATTACATTAATTAAAACAATATAGAAAACTAAATTTCTTCAGATATCTTAACACTTTTGCAATTAATATTTCCATTCAACAAAATGTCATCGTGGGTGCACCCTTGAACGCATCTCTAAGTAAACTATTGGACGATTTGACAACTGATGTAACAATCAATTTGACAAATGACGTAACAAATGGATTTGCACATCTGATGCAGTAGGCTAAAGGTTCTATGAAATGATGATTTTTTCTAGGGATATTTGTTCGAAATTTGGTGAGAAATTCTTGGTTTCGTGGATTTGAATGATTATTTATGTATAATCTGAGTGCCCTGAGAGATTTTCAGCATGTTGAATCCATTTTTGTATTTAGAAATGGATTCTGAACAACAAAAAATAGTGAATCGTGTAAATTTATATAGCCGGATTCTTACAAAAAAAAATATTTGATAACCTTCAGAACAATTAACAACTTTTGATCTCGAAATATTTACACTCTGCTTTAGTGCTTGAGTGATATATCTATTTGTGATTGCATGACATGTCTCTCAAATACATTTAATTATATTTGAGTAGATTATGCTGGAAGGCAAGGAGCTCAATGTAACAACCCTAATTAATTCTTTAATTATCATGATTAATAAATATTAGTTTAATAAATTATTAAATTAGACTTTTTTGAAGACATATTTTATAATATAATTGTTGTTGGTAGTTGGACCAATTTATGGGGGGGATAAGGTGGTTGAGTGATTAATGAGGGGAAGGTGGTTGGATAAGGGAGGAGAAGGAAGATAAGGAAGGAGAGAGGACTTGGGAAGGGGGATCTTTTTGGTGGAGTAATATTTTCAATTTAGGAGAAGGTGAGAAATTTGTAGAGGAAGAGGAAGGGAGGAAGTTGTTTGGGGTTGCATCTGTTCTGCATCTGTTTTTTCTTACAACTTACTTAAGGTCTCTCACAAGGGCACGTGTTGCTGGGAATTTTGGGYTCGAGGGCCAGGAAACCGTAAGGAATCCTGGGGCCAGGGAGCCAGAGAGGTTGTTCCTAGCTGGCTAGGAGGTTAATCAATTTGGGCAGGATTCATCAACTTCAGTCCAGCTTCAGTTCAGTATCAKATTGAGGTAATTACATTTCATTATGTTCATTATTATACTGTTCTTTMTGTTCATCATTATAGTGTTAAAATTATTGTTGTTCATCATTATACTGTTAAAATTGTCAATTATTTTGCTGGACAAAATTTATTATGTTGGTAAATAAAGAAGTGATTAAGATAAAAGTAGATAAGATAGAAATTTTGTAATTATATTTATGTTTTATGCGGCCCTGTATGCACGTGCCTTACACATGGTATCAGAGCCAAGTTTAAAAACTTGGACCAGGGCTTACCCACCTACCCACCTGTAAGAATGAAGGTTCAGGAATGTTGTTCCAGCATAACCTAGAAATTTAAACAAACCTTAAATAGTTATATTAAAATCCCTTACAACAAATTAGAAAAGCAGCGCTGAAACCCTCTAAAAACAATTAGTAAATAACCAGAAACAACCATCAAAGGTTTATGAAAATTTCATGAACTTGTTCACTTGTACAAGTGAAACTTTGAAAGGGATTTATAAACATAAATAACTGGATATATAAATGATTTATATATGGAAAACATATAAATCTGGGCCCGAGGGCCAAGCTCAAGCTCTGAGCTCCAGCTCCAAGCAACCTGCAAGCCAAATACACACACACAAAAAAAGAGAAAACAACAACAAATTTTAACACGGGTTTAAATAAATAGACATATATGACATATATATAAATATATTGAAATATAAAGAAGTAGTTTCCAAAAAAAAATAATAATAATGACAATAATTTATATATGTATAAGTAAAAATAAAAATAAAAATAAATATTGGGCTCAAGCCCTAATTCCAAGCTATCAATCCATCAAGCAAGCAATGGGTCAAGCTATACCATTGGAAATCAAGCTCCAAGTCTCAACAGATAACCATATCTCTTTTCAGAGCCCATATATTCATTAGTAGAAAAGAAACTACAAGAAATGGACATAAAATATGAAAATCGAGTTTCTTCATTATCTTTTTTGCATGGAGGACTCGAGCAACTGGCTTGTCTGACTCCTACTYTGACCTAATTCTTCACATAACCAGTTTAGCAGACTGCCAAGTTAAAGTTCCTGTCATAMTCGAAAGATTCCATTGGCACAGCTTCAGACAACGTCCTATATACAACTCTTCAAATAAGCCACGACATAATACATTACAGTAGAAACCCACCTCTCATATGGTCTTATTTTGAATACACACTATTTCGAATTTGCAATTCCTGCAAGCTCTAGCTCGTTAGTAATCAAAGMAAGCGCCAAATCACGAGGAGAGCACCCAAGGGGTATGTTTCTTGCACCACACATTGGGGGCTCATTGCACCCAATATCCAAGTCCATGAGCCAAGCCAACACAGCACAAAGCATTGAAGGCAAGACCAAACACCAAGTCATAACAAGGAGGAACCCACATGGGGCCATCCTGAGTGCACTACGCCCAACGCCCGAGTGTCAAAACATTGTGCTAACCCCCGCGCCTGAGTCAAGAGCCAAGGCTTCGACAACACTCGCACCAAAGTGCCATGGGAGGAGCCCACGAGCCAAAACACTCCACTACACTCACACCTGAGTCAAGCACCTGGGGCATCCACAGTCTCAATACCAAACCAAGCCATCAAGCGCCCAACAGAGGAGAAACCATGAGAGACCATGGGCGGAGCAAGGCAAGAATAAGGAAAACCCCGTGTTCTGGAATTAGAAATCGCAGGAATGAATTCAGGATTAGGGTTTGTATAATTGTTTTTTTTCTATTATTTATTTTAGGCTTGGATAGGTGGGAAAAGAGAGAGGGGGCATGTGGGCCTCATGCGAGGTCCCACGATGCCCAAGGATAATCGATGTTTATTTAATTTTTATTTTTTATTTACAAAATTAATTAAATCAATTAATTTCATTTAGTTCAGTTATATATATATATATATAAGTTATATATTAATTATTTAAAAATATATATATAATATAATAATAATAATAATAAAATTATATATATATATATATAGTATCATTAAATTATTTAAAATATACCTCGTGGGTTCTAGTTAATAATGAAAGGGGTTTTGTTTTCTTTTATAAAGATTGAACTTATAAGAGTCATAATTATAATTAATGGAGGATTAATTAATTAATGTCGATTATTTGATTAAAGAGAATTGAGCTATGTAAATTAATTTTAGGGATTAAATAACTTGATGAATGACAAGAATAAGTGTATTATAATTAAGGTTATAAGGGTGATTAATGCGAGTGGTGCATATTGTTACAAGGGTTGGTTTGATGCTTGATTATACACACAAGTTAGAGTAATTGAAGGTTACAGTGTAGCGCTAGCAAGGTGAGAGAGTTGTTAGGATTCATGAATGAAGTTACCAAGCTTAGAAGATTCCAACCCCGACCTTTATCCACTTACCCTAAAGAGAGTAACATTTGTTTACAGACAAGTAAAAAAAAACTTACGCATAACCCTGTGTTTACAAGTATAAGTTGCGTGAATATGAATTGCCTTAGACTCTTCCCTAACAAGCATTCGGTTTGATGTAGATTCAATTATTCTAGATGGTTAGGACTCGGGGAAATCAAGGCCGAGGGGCGTCGTCGCAAGGATCGCCAACGTCGGTGCCACCACCACCATCGCCTGAATTAGCTCTCATTTTGCGCTCTTTGGAGGCCATTAATGAGACCTTAAAGGGGCGTCAACCAATAGATGTCAAAGTAGAACCCCCACAATCTGGAGTGGGTAACCCCAAAGCGTTGAGGGATTCAAAGGGAGGGCCTTCACCCAGGGACATCACTAGAGAACTGCAGAAGATCAAACTCCTAGAGTTTGTCGGGGGTCATGCCAGTGAACATGTTGAAGCATGGTTGGAAGGAATGACACGATGTTTCTCCTTAAGATATTATGCTTCCACCTCAAAGGTGAAAATATCAATCTTTCATTTGAGGGATAGTGCCTTGAACTGGTGGGGTAACCTGGAGAGGCAGTTTCACCTTACCCCAGACATCGTCTCATGGGAAATTTTTGAGGAAAGGTTCTGAAGGAAATATTTGTCGGCTTACTACGAGGAACAACAGGTGGGGGCATTTCATGCTCTAGTATAGGGAAACAGAATCATGGAAGAGTACGAGATCAGGTTTATGGAGTTGGTAAAATATGTTTCGTACATGGATAATGATCAACGACAGGCAGAACGCTTTGTTTATGGGTTAAACCCTAAGATAAGGGCCATGGTACAGATGTGGAAACCGTCGTCCGTAGCCGAAGCAGTTGAAAATGCATGCTATGCAAAGGAAAATATGATCTTAAACAAAGGTATGAGATCGACCTTTCCACAACATCCTGGATTCGTGGGGAAGGCCCCTAGGACCTTCTCCAGGGGAGGGAGCTCTAGGATGCCTCCTTATGGTAATAGAGTCGCACCTAGGACAGTTGCTATAGGTATTTCAATGGCAGCATATGCAACATCCCACTCATCACCAACGACGCAGACAGATCCACGACCTTCTCAGGAAGAAGCAAGTAGGGGCAGGGGCTCCAAGGGAAGGAACTCATTTCAGAGATCATCACATAGCAGTGCACAGGTTCCATCTCGTGTTACATGTTGGCAATGTGGAGGACCCCATTACCACCGTGACTGCCTAGAGTTGCAATAAGGATTTGTGCATAGAGAAGGAAAGGCCCTGATGGGAAGAACAAGTAGTAGCCACCAGATTTATGCAGTAGTTAATAATCGCCAAGAAGAACATCAATCCACGGTGGTGGAGTCGTCAAGTACACTAAATCATGTCAATGTTAAAATTTTATTTGTTTATGGTGCTATAGATAGTTTCATTTCACCATTTGCATTAGAAAAGTGCGGGTTGGCAACCTACAAGCATGATGAATTTAAACAAGTTGAGATGGCTTTGGGGCAAAAACAAGCAGTAGGACCTAGCATTGATAATTGGATAGTAAACATGGGAGTGTGTACTACAAGGTTGAAAGTATATGTCACTGCTCTGGGGATGTATGACCTAATCATTGGAATGGATTGGTTAGAAGTCCATCGGGGCATGGTAGATGGTTTCTCGAAAAGGGTGTTGTGTGTTGACGATGAAGGAAAGCCAGTAGAGATCCACGGTGTACGAAGGAAGGTGTCTCTACGCTTTATCTCAACTATGAAGGTGAAGTAGTGCATGAGGCAAGGGTGTCGACTATATGTAGTGGAAGCAGTGAATGAAATGAAAGGACTCTCCATGGATCAATACCCAGTATTGTCAGAGTTTAAGGATGTTTTTCCAAAAGAGTTTCTAGGGTTACCTCCTGAGAGGGAGCTTGATTTTACTATTGAGCTAAAACCTAGTGCAGAACCAATTTCCAAGACTCCGTATAGGATGACAACGCCAGAACTTTGTGAGTTGCAGATGCAGTTGAAAGAACTACTCGACTTAAGGATAATAAGGCCCAATGTCTCACCTTGGGGTGAACCAGTAATTTTTGTGAAGAAGACGGATGGTTCCTTACGATTATGTATATATTACAGGGACTTGAACCATGCTACAGTGAAAAATAGGTACCCAATGCCACGAATAGATGATCTCTTTGATCAGATGAAAGGAGCAACAGTATTCTCAAAAATTGATTTGCGATCAGAGTATCACCAGTTAAGGATTAAGGAAGGGGATATTCCTAAAACTGCCTTTCAAACTCGGTTTGGGCATTACGAGTTCGTTGTAGTACCTTTTAGTTTGACCAATGCGCCAGCAGTATTCATGAGCCTCATGAATGGTGTATTCCGGAAGTACTTAGACCGCTTTGTACAAGTCTTTCTAGATGATATCCTCATCTATTCCAAGAATGAAAGAGAACATGAGGAACACTTGCGAGTGGTGTTGTCCTTCCTTAGAGAGAAAAAATTGTATGGGAATTTGTCGAAGTGTTCCTTCTTCCAGAAAGAAATTCACTATTTAGGTCATATCCTTTCCGGTGAAGGAATCTCTGTGGACCCAAAAAAGGTAAAGGCCATTATGGAATGGCCAGTGCCGAAAAATGCTCATGAGGTAAGAAGCTTCATGGGGATAGCAGGTTATTATCATAGATTTGTGGAAGGGTTCTCTAAAATAGTGAAACCCATCACCACTTTGCAGCGCAAGAGAGTCAGGTATGAATGGACAAAAGAATGTGATAATGCATTCATCAAGCTTAAGAGGTTACTAACTAGTGCACCAATTCTATGAGTGTCGGATATGGAAAAGGACTTCACAGTATGCACGGATGCCTCGAAGCAAGGGTTGGGGGCTGTGCTAATGCAGGATGGAGGATTGATAGAATATGCAACAAGGAAGTTGAAGCAACACGAGGAGCTTTACGCTACTCATGATTTAGAGTTGGCAGTTGTAATGCTAGCTCTAAAACTTTGGAGGCATTATCTAGTGGGGCGAAACTTTGAGCTCAAAACAGACCATGAAAGTTGAAAACATCTCTTCACTCAAAGGGATATTAATGCCAAACAAAGGCGATGGAGTGAGTTTATGAGTGAGTACAATTTTGGAATTTCGTACATCAAGGGAAAGGAGAATGTGGTCGCAGACGCCTTGAGTAGGAGACCACGTGTCTTCTCCTTGGTACCCTTAAAAATCAATCTGAGGGAGTGTGTGTTGACGCAACTCCTTGGAGATAGTTGGTATTTAAAAGTTACTTCAACCCTCCAGAGTGGGAGACAATTAGATTTGAAGTATGAAGGATATAGCCTGGAAGAATATGGACTATTAAGATATCGAGGAAGGATGTACATCCCCGAAGGTGTGGATATTCGAAACATCATACTGAAGGAAGCCCATAGAGCACTTTATTGTGCGCATTCGAGTGTGAAGAAAATGTATGCAGACATGAAGAAGATTTTCTTTTGGGTAGGCATGAAGAGCAATGTAGTCCATTTCATCGCCAAGTGCCTGGAGTGTTAACAAGTGAAAGTTGACCACCATCACCCGGCAGGTCTCCTACAACCTCATGAGGTTCCTATGTCCAAGTGGGAAGTCATTTCTATGGATTTTGTTGTGGGGTTTCCGCTCACATTGCATAGGCACAATTCCATTCTTGTGATAGTTGATAAGTTAACCAAGAGTGCTCATTTTATTCCGGTTAGAGACACTTACGATGTCATTGATGTGGCATGTGTGTTTGTAAGTGAGGTCATCCGTTTGCACGGGATACCCAAGACGATCATTTCAGATAGGGACTCCAGATTCACTTCAAGGTTTTGGACAAGTTTGCAGTCAGTGTTGGGGACTTAGTTGAACTTAAGCACAACTTATCACCCAAAAAAAGATGGGAAAACCAAGAGAGTAAATCAGGTTATGGAATACATGCTTAGGATGTATGTTATGGATAATCAAACCCATTGGGAGAAGTACCTACCTTTGGTAGAGTTCGCCTACAATAACAGTTTTCATAGCTCCATCGAAATGCCACCCTACGAAGCTCTGTATGGAAGGCCATGCAGAACATTTTTGAGTTGGGAAATATTAGAAGATCGCGTGACAGTTGGGCCAAAATTGATTCAAGAGATGGAGGAAGATGTGATACAGATTAGGTAGAGACTAAAGGAAGCACATGATAGACAGAAAATTTATGTTGATGCACATAGGACTGATTGAAATTATAAAGTAGGAGATCAAGTTTTCATTCGTATCAGACCCAATAAGAGTACCATTCAGTTCGGGAAGGGGACAAAGTTGTCACCTCGATTTATAGGACCATTCAAAATGCAAGAGAAAATTGGACCCATTGCCTATCGTCTCGTACTGCCACCCCACTTGCATAAAACTCATAATGTTTTTCATGTATATGTTCTACGTCATTATGTTGTTGAAGAATCACATAAACTAAATTGGAAGGAATTGCAGGTATCGGACACGGTAACCCTCACGTTAGAACCATTACGCATAGTGGACCGTAGAGTCTGACAGCTCAGGAACCGTCTGGTAGTGATCCGGATTTATGAGCAGAACGAAATGAATACAGATTATTAACAGGTGCTTAACACAAAATAACAGAGATATAGTAAAACTGGTTTTCTATTCAATAACGAAATAAGCTAAAACTGTAAAATGCAGCGAAAACAAGCTTGTTGGAATGGTGGCGGCTTATCTCTGAGAAGAGATGTGACGGCAGCGTGCATTCGCAAGAAGAATGTTACAATGAGGCTCTGAAGGCCTTTTTACAATAAGAAAGAATGCCCAAAACCCTAGACATCCAAAAGCCTAACCCTAGGAGATGAAGCGCCAAAAGTCATGTGGGCCCCGTTTGGGTAAGTTAGTACATCAACTTCCCGGGGTCGTAATTTTTGCATACGATCTCTGTTTTAGGCGTGTGATATCCCATTGGAAACGTATTGTAGAGGAGATTCATTTTGGGGGCTCAATATGCCTTCAACTATCATTAAGGAGCTCGATCCCAAAAAACCTTCATTTAGGCCCTCAAAATGGCCCCGAAAGTTAAAACTACTAAAAATAGTAAATTGCCAAAATTGTCAGAAAATTGTTTTGAGCCAATTGGAAAAGGTGGGTGGCCACCGATATCCATATGGATCAATCCTCCCTCCTTAGGAAGTAATGGTCTCCATTGCATTGAGTTCCCCCATCAGATGAGGAAATTTCTGTTGAATTTGGCCCCGGGTGAGCCACTTGCCATGGCGCAGGAGCTGCCCTGCTTTGACGACTTGATAAAGCTGGATCCTTTGTTTTCGAGTGCCCTTGATCTGTCTTGTAACAGCCTAATAATTATAAACATCATTTACTTCCACAAGCAATTTATTTAATAAACTGAAATAATAACTTCCTAGAATAATATTGATTTTCGTAACAGCAACTACAGTAACTTAGATTTATCATTAAATACTGATTTCATGGCAGAAAGAAATAAATACATAACTTTAACAAAGTACCCGGTTCTGATGCTAATTCTTGTTGCCTCTGTGCCTTGCTGCTGCCTTCCTGCTACTTGCTACACAGATCAATCCTACCACAAACAGGAAAATAACTGCCCAAAACTAATGTCCACCCTGCCAACTAGGAAAATGACCTAGCTCCATGATATCTACGGATATCCTAGCCCCCGTGCCCAAAACCTCCAGCAACTCGGTGCCTCCCTGATCAATATGTCACAACCAGCAAGTCNATGCTAATTCCTGTTGCCTCTGTGCCTTGCTGCTGCCTTCCTACTACTTGCTACACAGATCAATCCTACCACAAACAGGAAAATAACTGCCCAAAACTAATGTCCACCCTGCCAACTAGGAAAATGACCTAGCTCCATGATATCTACGGATATCCTAGCCCCCGTGCCCAAAACCTCCAGCAACTCGGTGCCTCCCTAATCAATATGTCACAACCAGCAAGTCTCGTGCCTCAATCTGAGCACTCATGTCACAGTAAAGCTCTTGGCTCTCTGCAGATAGTAAAACAATAGTCCCCCCCCCCTCCCCTCCGTCCAATATCCCTTCCCCTTATCCCTCCTTCACCGCCTCATGCCTTAACTCCTCTACCTGCCGCTGTCCCCCTCCATACTCCTCCCATTAATATTTTATCTTCTCGGGATTCATAGTCCCTCCCTAGCTGCATACGCAACCATTTTATAACATTTATCATTGATTTCTTAAGATTTATTTCTCAGGTCATTAAATGTGATCTGCAGTTAAAGTATTACTTAGTTAATCACAATTATCTCTTTAATTAATTTTACTTTGTAGTCTTTAAATATTTATTTAATTAGGGTCGTTACATGTCTGTCCACAATCTGATCATTGGATGCCTATTGTAGGCAGTCGGGGTTGAGCTCTGTTAGTGTCAGCTGTTCTGCTACTTCTGAGGTGTCCAATAATGGTGGGAAATAAGGGCGAAGGAGATCCACGTTGAACACTGGGTGAAAACCAAGGAAAGGAGGAATTTTGAGCTCAAAATCATTATCCCCTAGGGCCTTGGTGATAGAGTACGGCCCATAATGGAGTGGGCGAAGCTTCTGATGGGGTCCTGTAAGGCGTTCTTTCTGCAGGTGCAACCAAACTTTGTCGCCCACCTGAAACGTATGCGACACCCGATGTTGATCATGGCGTTGTTTGTACTTGTCATTGGACTTCTGCAGGATATTCTGAACCTGTTGACGGATGTGTTGGATCCAGTTGAGCTATGTAGGGCTCGGTTGTAGCTATGCTAGACATAGGGAAGTCTCTCATCCCATGTGCGAGGGTGCTTTGAATTATACATGCGAAGAATATGCACAATCATTCGATTTACAACCTCGGTTTGGCTATCTGTCTGGGGGTGGAAGGCCGTGGATTTGGTGAGCTTGGTGTCCAGCAGTGACCAAAGGCTTGACCATAATGTGCTGAGAAATCGACTATCCCGATTTGAGACAATGGTTTGTGGGATTCCAAAATGTACCCAGACTCATTTAAAGAAGAGCTTGGCAGTGGCCTCTGCTGTGATGCTCTTCTTGCAGAAAACTAGAATCGCCATCTTAGAAAAACGATCAACAACCACAAAAACACAGTCATTTCCCCGCTTGGTGGACGGGAGGCCCGACATGTAGTCCATTGAGATGGATTCCCATGGCCTGTCAGAAGTAGGAAAAGGGGTGTACAGGCCCTGTTTCTTAGTGGTCGGTTTGGCAATATCGCAGGTAGTGCAGGACCTGATATACTTGCTGACCTCCTGTCGAAGTTTCGGCCAG
>JASDQU010735643.1:22946-37391 GCA_032191745.1 Picea mariana | reverse complement strand
ACTGGCCCTCAGGCATTCGAACCGTTCCAACAAATGGCTAGATGGGATGGATCACTGAGCCAGCCGGCTTGGGATCGATAGGTTAGATGGATGTGTCATAGGGTCAGGGAGAGATAACCCGAATTCGTTCAATGTGGAGATCGAAGAGCGAGTCCCAGACAAGAATTTTCCACTGGATGATTGACGGGTCATCTGCACTCGAGTTCAGGCTCATTTTCTTTCAGGTTTTTGGCAGTATGGATAGAAGAGAGCATGAGAATAACAACACTTCAAGACGGTTGAGGGATTTGTCTGAAGAAGATTTGCACGGGGCTTTATTGGAACTACAAGTTCGAGTTCGTGGCCTCTCCACTCAAGTGGCTTTCATTCTAGATAGTACTTCCCTTGCCAGACGAACAATCTACTGAAGCTTCGTCTCCCATGGAGATGGTTCGTTCCCATACTTGAATGCTCCTGTTGCAGGGGTTGAAATGGACGAAAACGGTTTCTAAGTCTTTTCTCCTCATGGGTATATAATGCATTGCTTTTCTCTTTGCATTCTCTGAGTGTATTACTGAGTGTTCACAGTTTGCTATGGTGGTGCCAATTTTGCAACGAAAATTAGTTTGTACTATGTAGTAATTTTGCAATGGAGTAAACTACCGAGTCAAAAAAATAAAATACTACCTTTAGACATGAAGAAGCAAGGGCCTAAGCTACTACAACTGAAAGCCGGGTCTAGTTATACACAGCACAACACAAATAAGAATTTGCACAGCACATAGTTTTTATAATAAATCGCGAGGGAAGGAGGCTTAGCTATGCGCATCCTCTCTACCACTGAACTGCCTCTTTACCACTTATGAATATCGCATGCTCACCGACCACCCACCTCTGCCTGCTAAGGAATCAAAAAACGTAGCTGAAGGCGCTGCCGACCACCATCATTAGAAACAGGGGCAGAGGCCTTTTAAGTAGTCGGGAAGACAGCCGGCGTCTATCTCTTTCTCATTACCAAAGGCTTGGAAGAATGCTTCATGAGTTATCCTCTCAACTAGTCGTCCAGGTACCAAGGGGTAGAGGTGCGTGGAGAAAGGACGGGGTGCGACTGTTCAGTTCACCCACACCTGTGTGTGGGGCTAAAGGCCCGAAAAGCTGATGTTCACCGATGCATAAAGGCCCTATCAATAGGTCGAGCCCAGTGTGCGGAAGCTTGGGGGCAGGAATTTAAAGCAGAATCGCAGAAAAAAGTTCTTAGTAAAGAGATTGAGAGATTTCAACTGACCGATTCAAGGCTACAAAAACGCTAGATTAAAGGCAAATTATTTTCTGTTTCTCATAGCCCTCAGAAATAATACAATTGTTGTCAATAAAATCAACAGATTAGCCCATTACCAGAGATTTCAACTGACAGATTCAAGGCTACAAAAACGCTAGATTGAAGGCAAATTATTTTCTTTTTCTCATAGCCCTCAGAAATAATACAATTGTTGTCAATAAAATCAACAGATTAGCCCATTACCAGAGATTTCAACTGACAGATTCAAGGCTACAAAAACGCTAGATTAAAGGCAAAGGCAAATTATTTTCTGTTTCTCATAGCCCTCAGAAATAATACAATTGTTGTCAATAAAATCAACAGATTAGCCCATTACCTGGCTTAATATTAGCCTTTCTGGGTTTCTTCATGGTTACCGATGACTGATTCCGCACTACCTGGTTCTTGCAGAGCTACCGATGACTGATTCCGCACTACCTGGTTCTTGCAGAGCTAGTAAGTCGAGGAGACAGCAAGTGTGAACCGACGGAGAAGGCGGTGCCGCTATCCAGAGCTTTCCAGACTCASACGACCACCTTGCAGTGACGTGGTTAGTTGTAAACATTTTGATATACTTATTTTTCAAATGAATATTAAATTCTGATAGCTTAAATAAAATGCACATATACCACAATTAAGTCACATCAACATTGTTAGGCCAATCGATAATTAAATTTATCAATTTAAAATATTTATTACATATTTTTAATTTTGATAAAAAATAGTTTAATAAAATTGTTCACAAACCATTGAAAAACTAATATAAAACAATGTATAAACAATACAAAATGCACTATTTAATATAAAAAATAGTTTAATAAAATTGTTCACAAACCATTGAAAAACTAATATAAAACAATGTATAAACAATACAAAATGCACTATTTAATATAACAAAAAGCAACAAAGCACACCTATTAATATACGGTCAAAGCATGTTGACAGCTACGCGATTGCTATAGTCCTCTGCTGAGGCAGGGACTAATAAACGAATGGATCTAATGTAAGGATTAGTTCTTCAAGATGCTTTCATATGGATCTAATGTAAGGATTAGTTCTTCAAGATGCTTTCATATGTTCTTATTTTATAAGAACTTAAAGATAATTTATTAATATGCATATAATTTATTAATTAATAAAAACTACATGATTTAATAAATACTAATTTATTATTATTAAGATTATTTAATAATTGAATAATATTAAATTAGAGGACTTTGAAAATAATTTATCAATAGTTAAAATATTATTGTTTATTTAATAAAAGTTATTATACTGATTTAATAATAATTTACTATTATTAAAGATTATTTAATAATTATCATTAATTTTTAATTTTGATTTTATTTTATAATGAATATTAATACTGATAATATTACATTATAATAAGTCTTCGAGGTGTAGGACAGTTGGTGATGAAGTGTGTTGTTAAGACACTCCGTGATGTTAAAGTCTTAGACAAAAAATCCAGCTATGTTAAGGGTTGGTGTGGAGGCTAGTCCCACAGGTCTCTTCTAATTCTACTTGATCATCCACATTTACTTCACCACTTACATTTACATCACATTTTCAAAACCCCTTTTTCCATGGGTGTACATGGAATAACAAACCACCACTTTTTGTCATAGGCATCAATATGGAAGAAAACATGCTTTAAGTGTTATGAAAGCACAAATGGTTTGTTCATGATTGATTGTGAGATATGTCCATGTAAACTATTCTTTTTGCATTAATCTATTTCCTCAAGTGATCACACTATTTCCCCTTTTCAGGATTTTAACCACATAAACACTAGTGTATTGATTTTTTGTATGTGCATTTGTCTTAAGGTGTTTGACCTATATGTATATACATTGTTTTCCAAACACTCTCAAGAATTGTTTTATGGCTTACAATTCATAATAATTCACCATACATACATGATTTCTAAATGACATATGCATAACTATGCATGACAAAACATTCCTTAACTTCACCACTTACATTTACATCACCGTCTTTTTGACATTGTGCAATGATTGTAACATGTGCATTTTCAAAACCCCTTTTGCTTACAATGTTATGAAAGAACAAATGGTTTGTTCATGATTGATTGTGATATATGTTCATGTAAACTATTTTTTTTTTTACATTAATCAATTGCCTCAAGTGGCTGGGTTGACTAGGGTTGCACTATTTCCCCTTTTCAAACTTTTAACCACATAAACACTAGTGTATTGATTTTTTGTATATGTGTGAATATTTGTCTTAAAATGTTTGACCTATGTGTATATACATTGTTTTCTAAACACTCTAAAAATAGTTTTATGGCTTACAATTCATAATAATTCACCAAACATACATGAATACATACATGATTTCTAAATGACATATGCATAACTATACATGACATAACATTCCTTAATTAAATAGATACATATATCACAAYTTCTATAGAAATGCAAAGGAAAAAATCACGAATAATGGAACTCATACAACTGAATCCAACATGCATAAACCTTACAATTCACCATATAACCAATGCCTATATGGCATTTTGTAGATTTGACAAAATCAAATTCGATCAAAAATTAACCTTCACTATGTCAATGGGACGTCGTTGTACGAACATGTTCATGAAAATATAAATTCTGAAGATATTGTGATGATTATTCCATCCTTTCAACCTTTATATTAGATTATTTTTAGATTTGGTGACATATTAAGATTCCTCCTAAATCCGTGGACTACTTTTTTGGTAAAATTTGTAACTAAAATTTGAATTTGAATATATTCTTGTTATGCTAATTCATTGGTTGTAATAGATAACAAGTTAAATGATGCTTTCAACCAATCTACTACATCTATAGTGCAATATGGTGATGATAAATTTTATTGCTAATGCAAGAATTGCTAGGGCCACAACTGGAAAATATTGCTTAGAGTTTGGGCATTGTAAAGGGGGCTAAACCAATATCGTTAGTTGGTAAGATAATCATTTCATATATATTTATTTTCATTGTACAATTTTTTACCATTTTAATATTTGATATATACTAAAAATATTTGTTTATTTATAATTAAAAAGATGAGATCTTATATGCTTGAATTGTCTGAGGCTGCATTTTTTTAGTAGAAATATTGGTGATCAAGTTGATGGAGATGGAGTGGACAAAGATGAAGTTGGTTTTATGGAAGAAAATGATACTGATATAATTGTGAATAGCATGATAAATATATTGATCCATGATGCCTTTGTTCCAATGGATGAGGCCCATGGACGATAGCTTTGATGATGTATCTTTTATTGATAAGGCACATAATCTACTATATGAAAGTTAAAAAAAAGTCTTTTCTTTGCTATTTTATTGTTGGTGAATTTGAAGATATTAAACAATGTGCCAAATACTTATCTCACATAGATTCTAAGGTACATAATATAATTCTTCATATATGAATGATATTTTTTCTATTATTACTCATCATTGTATGAATGATGTACTATTATTGATAAAATGATTTGTTTTTAATGTTGTATATTGTTGGGTGATATTCTTCTATCAGTCTCAAATACTTTATCTTACACATGCAAATAATTGTGTGTTGTTATAAAAAAGACAAGAATGGATATGAAATAATTGATGCACGTCCCAATGATCATATTATATATTATGGGTGACATTGAATGAAACTTGCTTGCCCTGTATGTGGCACTAGTAGGTATCAAAATTATTAGATGACGAAAATGTGTCCCATAAGGTTCTTTTTCATATCCCCATAGTTCCACGTTTCCAACAATCCTTCTAGTGCAAAAACCTTGTACAATTTATGGATTATCATGCATGTAAAAGAAGATGCTATTACGAAAATACTTCCATATGATTACACTTTTAGAGATATTGAGGAAAAATGACTTGTTTTTAAAGAAGAACCTCATAATGTTAAGCTTTCATTGGCAGTAGATGGTGAGAATCCATTTGAAGAGCTTAGATCCATTTACTAGTGTGGCTTGCTTTCGTTATAAACAATAACTTTCCTCCTTGGAAGTTAATAAAGAGGGAGAAAATACTGTTGGCATTGATTGTTTTAGACATTTTTTTATAATAATGTTCTCATGACAATATTTCATTTGCTATGTTTGTTACATAATATTTGATATTTACAAGGTAATAAATATGTTTATTTTCAAATAATTAGGTAAGTATGAAGTTAAATATATGGATGTATATATTGACCCTCTTATTGACAAACTTTTAAATTTATGGGTTGGCATCACTATGGCTAACATCTCCAAACTATTTGGACAAAAACAATTTCAATTAGTATTAGTATGTAAAGTAAAAACAAAAAACAATTTCAATAGGCACACATTTTTGTGGTATGTAAAGTATTAGTACACTTTAACAATTTATTTTCTTTATTATTTCATGCTTCTTTTGAATTGTTTGGTGTACTAGTATTGAAGTTATTTTATGTTTCTTAGGTATTCAAACAAGGGGTAAATTTTCATGTTCAATATGTGGTCCCATAATGACATCTCATTGTTCTAGAAGTTTAGGAAAGATGTTTGATGAGTACAAAAAATTCCTCCTTAGTATTGGACTTAAGAAACATATTTTTTTAATGAGAAGGAAGAGACTTACAAGAAAACCATGAAGAATGACACCTCTCAACTATGAAAAAAGTTTTATGAGAGAAATCATCATGGTAAGCAATATTTCATCTCTATATTATATGTAATGTGCTATAGTTTGTATATATATTCAATTAATTTTACTATATCTAACAATTGTTATTTCATTTGAATAGGCTTTCATGAGGAATGCAAATATACTCTGACCAATTTGGTAGGTATCCCTACTATGAACATATACAAGTAGCTCATTTGTTTGATATAATGCATATTGGGAAGAATGTCATATAATTCTTATGGATAATCATAGATAGAAGGAATAATAAAGATAACATCGCGAAAGTCTCAAGTGACATTTAGGAACTCAATCATGCAATGCAAAACTTGATTCATTCTTTTAATGATGGACAATAGAGCAATCTTCCACGAATATTAATAGAGGAAGAGAGAAATATTGTAAAATACATCATTCGAAAAATAATTTTTTTAAGTAGTTTTACTTAAAACATAAATATTATCATAATAATTAAATGTGAACTTTGTGGAGGTAAAAACTTATGATTGACATACCTTTATTAAGGAAATTTGGTATTTTCTCATATTACTTATGAATATCACATATTGTATATATTTATTTTAGTATTGTTATAGTAATTATTTGTTTCCAATCTAGAAAAAAAATAATGTTTCCTTTTGTGTTACAATATTTTCTACCTTTATCTCTCCAAGATAACTTTTATCTCAACATAAAACAAGTTACATGATCTCGAAAAGTACATGAAGTAAAAATTGATAATCAAAATGAAGTACGTGGAAGTGATTTGCATAAGAACACTACCTTATACACCAAGTTGAGGGAATTGAAATATGTCTCTTTCTCAAGGGCTCTCCAAAACTATTTTCTCAATAAGCAAGCATAAGAATTGATGATAGACTCCTCCTATCCCCTTTTTTTATACTTCTAATTTGAGCTTTTCTTTCCTTCTCTTATGAATGTGGGATAATAACCCCACTTAATTTTTTTTTTTTTTGCGTTCTTAATGTTTCCTTGATTATTTTCCGCACTAGCCAACCTAAACTCAATTAGGCTAGGTGAATTCTCTTTTCTCTTTGATGGGTTTGATATCCAATTTGTTTTCCAGATTACAAGGGTCAAATTGTGGGTTAGTTTTTCTTCTAGCTCTTTAATCCTATCTCTCAAATTGAGATTTTCTTCAACCTCTCCTTCTTAAATTGATTGTTTAATATTTTTATTAAAAATTCTAATTTTAATCCATTCTTAAAATAATAATAATAATAAAAAATTAAAATAAAACTTAATTATTTAAAAAATAAATTATATTCATCCATTTTTTAATTTTCTTAAGAAAAATAAAAACAATAAATTTTAAAAATTGAAAATCTTATTTAAATCAAAAAATCATATAAACATTACTTTTAAAAATAAAGAGCCAACCCATCATAAAACTTTTATGGAAAAATCAGTACTTTACATTTGTTAGAAAATAAAAAGCCAAATCATAACAATTTTATAATATAACAAGAGCTACAAGGCAGTATAGTCCCTCCCTTTAGCAGGTTTGAAAATAATTAATAATAATAATTTAAAAGTGTAATAAAGTTTTTAAATTAAATAAAAAATGATAAAACTTTTTATATTATTAATTATATTTATAATAATTGAAAAAAAATAAAGCATATCAATAATTGTAACTAAATACTACAATTAAAAACATAGTTCATCTCATGGTTTTATGTAATGAGAAATTATCAATTTTTTTTGTTTTTTATAATATATATAATTGTTTCAAATTATTAATCTAATTATAATGTTTATGAGATTTTGATTTTATTTTTATTTTCAATAAATTAATAGAATTTTGTTTTTAATATTAATTTATTAATAATAAAAACATTAAAATTAATTTGAAAATAATTTTTTAGTATTAATTTATTAATAATAAAAACATTAAAATTAATCTATTGATAGAAATAAAACATTAGAATTAATGTATTGCTTGGAATAAAACATTAAAATTATTTTTCCTATTATTGATAGTCAAAACTAGCGACTGGAACGGGTGACAGTGGCTGGTTGGCAGTATGGAGGAGCTCATGCCAACAAAACTAAGTGGCAGCTCAGTACCTGCTGTCAAAAGGAAAATACTATTTGTGTATGCACAAAATAAAGGTATGAAATTTAATATATAATATATTTTTTACATTAATTTAATATAATATATAATATGTTTTTGGTATATATAATAAGTATATTAATTATGTAATTAATTTAAAATATTGAAATATTTGAAGGCTACAAAAAGGTTTGAAATATATTAATCAATAGAAGATGAGAAAAATAAATATTTTTATTATATCAAAAAAAATATATTTATTTTGTTAAGTTAAATATTATATTTTATATACAAATTTAAAATAAAAAAAAATTAATATCAAATCAATAGCAACTCATAGTTATAGTTATATTTTGGTAGGAACTAATAATAATAATCTTTACACATAAAAATCATTATCATTTCCATCGGATAATTATCACTAACAGAAATATATATTATATTATAAAAAAAAAAACACCACTAAATAGCTTTTATTACTTTTAAAATCAATTTATCAGATTTGAATTTTTATAGCTGTTATTACTTTTAAAATCAATTTATTAGATTTAAATTTTTATAGAACAAAATCTTCTATTTCGTTTTCTAAGTTTTGTCTTCATATCGTTATACTAACTTGAATTTGCATAAAGCAAATAGCATAATCAAAACATTGCACCCATAACCGACCATTTCTCTCCCCAATTAACTTGTCAAACATTCGTATTATGAGTCACTCCCAACTTACTTGAGTAGGTAATATAGTAATCCGTAGTAATCCAAAAGTTATTGTTAGTTATTATTATTTTATTACTCAACTTGCTTTACAAAATATTATAAAACATTTCTAAACAGTGATAAAATATATGATTATTTTGGTTTTTTCGGAAAACAAAATTCATTTTAAAAATTTTTGAAATTTTTTTATTGAATAAAACATTAAGAAATTATTAGGTTTAAAGAATAAATAACAGTAGTCTAAACATTTTATTTTTTGGAAGTTTTTTTTTTAATTATTTTGCTCAAAATCTGGTGAGAAATGGTTGGATCTGCAAATTTGAGTGGCTAAGTTTGTATAATCTGAATGCTCTAGGGAGTTTTCAGCGTGCTGAATCCATATATGCATTCAAAAATGCAATTTAAACAACAGAAAATAAAGATTTTGTCCAAATTTACATTGTCGGATTCCGACCAAAAAAACACAAAAAATAAAACTTTTAGCCAAGACGCTAAATAAATGTGAAAAAATTTGGTTTAAAAAATAAATCTACTTGCATAATGTTTTCTCTGGTTTTATAGACTGATATCTTTTTAAACTAACATTGAATAAAAAACAAATTATAAAGTGCTGGAATAACGATTCAAACTATAATGTAAGATTGTTGTAAATGTTATGAATTAAATACACTCTTATATTTGTGCTGTCATTAAAGTTTTTTTCCTCGTAGAAATCTGAGACTCAATCAGAGTCCCCTTCAATTTCCAGGTGAGAGTTTCATGAACATTCTAGGTAGGGACAAACGCAACATTCTTACAGATTAATTACTTATTAATCAACCTTTAATAAAAAAAATAGCTGTCCAGAATTTAATTAGAGACAAACATTCAGAATTTAATTAGAGACAAACATTCTTTGTAGTGTCTACTAAAAGGTAATTCTTTGTAGTATCTACTAAAAGGTAAAGTCTTCCTAGTCTATAGTAAATAAAAGGACATAATCCTCACTTCACATCATTCTAAATTCCTTCCTTCTTCATTAAAGCACCAGATTAACATAAATTCTTATCTATCAAACAACAAGGCTGAGCTCATGGGCCTATGGGCCTCTCTCTTTCTCGCCTCTTGCTGGTCTCTTCGACATATCCACGTTCTTGGTGATTCGCGTTTAATCATCGACTGGATATCCCATAAATCCAAGCTCCAATCAGTACATAACAATTGCTGGATGGATAAAACGCTGGCTCTGCTTAGATCCTTCTCCGATGTCAAATTCAACCATATTTCCAGATCCTTCAATGGAGAGGCGGATGCCCTCTCAAAGAGGGCATTGGGTGAGGTGGTTGGCAGGTTATCGGTTTTCCATAAGGATAGTGGCACAGTTAGCCCTATATCCTCTATTAATGTATTTGAATGAGACGGGAAGGAATATTCAACTTTAGTCTTTGGCGGTTGACTAGATTTGGGCTACTTGCACATTGTATTTATCTGTTGTTTAGTTTTTCCCCATTGGGGGGCTCGACTTTGAAGGAGATCCTATCTGTGAGGGTGCTGTTACAGTTGGTACAGCTGGCAGATTGATATTGTAAAAGAATTTATACATTATATAAATTTGAGCAATTTTCTTGTGGAAAAACATAAATTCTTATCTATATTTAAATTAATCATTAACCAGCTTGCTTGCCACCTATCTTGTTACCTATAAACTATCTTGCTACCTGTAAATATTGGAGTAGGGCTGGCCTAATACATCCCAAGAATTGGCAATCCAGAAAATTGTAACACCATTAGGTTTTACTATTTACTATGGGGTTTTATGGAGTAGAGCTGGCTGAATTTATCCAAAGAATTGGAAGTCCAGGAAATTTAATTGTAACGCCATTAGGTTTTGCTATTTACTATGGGTTTTTATGGGGTAGGACCGGCGGAATCCATGCAAAGAATTGGCAATCCAGGAAATTGTAACTCCATTAGGTTTTGCTATTTACTATGGGTTTTTTTTAGCGTTTTTATGGAGTAGGGCTGGCCGAATCCATCCAAAGAATTGGACAGTACAGGAAATTGTAACACCATTAGCTTTTTCTATTTACTTTGGGTTTTTATGGCAGGCTGGTAGTTAGAAACTATAACCATGACTGCCGACTCAATCCTACTACACGATTGCGTGCATTATTAGGTTATTAGCTACACGTGTTGCGAGATTATAATTGAGGCTATGATCGCCCCTGTGAATCCATGGATTGCACAGTCGACGCGAGGCCATTCTCAACATGAGAGGACATTGTATCCTTCGCGCCATGGAAAAGGACTTGTTATAGAGCTCAAAAACCTTAACCTTCAGATCATATTGAATGTGCACCTCTAGCCTTGGGCTTGTTGGCGCCATAGAAAAGGACTTGTTACAGAGCTCATAAACCTTAACCTTCAGATCATATTGAATGTGCACCTCTAGATTTGGGCTTGTTGTTGTACATATGATGAGACCCCAATCTTTTTATGGAAGAGTTCAATCTTCTCACAGGGATACCAATAACATCTGAGAGAAAGCAGCCAACAACACCTAGGATTAAGGGTTTTTTGTTTGAAGACTTCTTGATTGACATACTATTACCCTATGGTGGGGTGATCTGCTTTGTCGGAGATTACAGAATTTCTATCTTAATCACTTCTTTATTTAACAGCATAATAAATTATGTTTCAGCAAAATAATTGACAATTTTAACATTATAACCTCCCAGCTAGCTAGGAACAACTTTTCTGGCTCCGTAGCCCCAGGATTCCTTACGATTTCCTGGTCCCTGGGCCCAAAATTCCCAGCAACAAGTGCCCCTGTGAGAGACCTCAAGTAAGCTATAAGCAAAAACAGATCCATAACAGATGTAGCCCCAAACAACTTCCTCCCTTCCTCTTCCTCTCCAAATTTCTCACTTTCTCCTAAATTGAAAATATTACTCCACCAAAAAGATCCCCCTTCCCGAGTCCTCTCTCCTGCCTTATCTTCATTCTCCTCCCTTATCCAACCGCCTTCCCCTGGTTAATCACTCAACCACCTTATCCCCCCATAAATTTTTCCAACTACCAATAACAATTATATTATAAAATAAGTCTTCAAAAAAATCTATTTTAATAATTTATTAAACTAATATTTATTAATCATGATAATTAAAGAATTAATTAAGGTTGTTACATACACTCACCCTTCAAGAAACTTCTTCCCGAAGTTAGGGTAATTTACAAAACAAGGGAAATGACATAAGGTTCATACATTCATATCCAATAAATAACATTATCAGGGTAATTTACAAAACAAGGGAAGTGACATAAGGTTCATACATTCATATCCAATAAACAACATTATCAGGGTAATTTACAAAACAAGGGAAATGACACAAGGTTCATACATTCATATCCAATAAACAACATTATCAATAAGTAAGCTAAAGAAAACACATACATACTAGTGTACATGTGTAGCTAGCACATAGAAATCTCGCGCATGTACTAATGACAATAATTATCACACCTATAGTAATTCTTGTATGTATCCAATCCAATCAACAAGACTATTCATTTTATAAAAGATAATAAACCAATTAAATGTTTGCGAAATCCCTTAATTACAATAATCTAGCTCAACAACGTTCATTTAGACAATTGTAGTTCAGTTAAGTAATTATGAATATACATATTTTCTTTTCAGAACGGAAAACAATAAATTCCACTATCAGGCAAATCCCCATACCCTCTCAACTATTTCTATTCATCCTTCCTCCCTAACTTACTTCCATCTTCCATCCCTATCCTTCCTCTGCTGGACTATCTTGGAGCGTCATCTATATTGACCTAACTCCAAATAGAACCCGTAAGAAGAAGTGTCACTATCTTGACCAAGCTTCCCCAGCAGGCAACTGTCAGTCATCATCACACGTCTAGGGGAGCGTGAGCTAACACCATCCTCCCATGACTCCAGGTTTCACAGGATACATGGTGGGAAATGCCTCCACCCCTCTTAATAGGACTAGGGTCCACGCCCTACCATGGAATATACAGTGGAACTGTGTTGCTAGGAATTTTTTCATCGTATATTCAGTTTTAGGTAGTCTCACCACCTGAAAAACCTGCATTGGTTCACATATCATAGAAATGCATTCTAACCAACATAATTTCACATACAAAGATTCATACCATATTGTTTCTCGGTCGGTGATCATGACATCCACTTTTATTACCATTATCCTTTGGCTATTTCATAGCCCATTGACCTGCAGATTAGTCTATAACACAAACTCATACATATCTATGCATTATCATCATGTAAATGCATTCGACCATAATCTCAATTCGGTATCCACGTACCAATAACTTTAAATGTCAAAATTTTCAAGTTAGAAATAGATCGCATAATATCCCCATAATTCAATTAACGTTAACCATTCATAGAATTTTCATTCACATAATAGATTGCATCATATCCATTCATTCAAATAACGTTAAACATTCATAGAATTTACATTCACATAATAGATCGCATCATATCCATCATCATTCAAATAACATTAAACATTCATAGAACTTACATTCACCTAATAGATCGCATCATATCCATCATCATTCAAATAACGTTAAACATTCATATAAGTTCACATGTCTTAAAAGTTCAAGTGTATCATTAATAGTTTCACAGTGAATAGAAAATAAAGGTGATTAGGCCTCAGGTAATCCCAGTTTTCTAAGTCAAAAGGTGGTTTTCTAAGTCAAAAGGTGGCGTTACATACACCCAACCTTCGAGAAACATATTCTTGAGGTGGTCAAAAAAGTGAGGGATAATCTCATCGTAATGTCTTGGCATCCTCCCAAGTAGCAAATCCTAGACTATACTTGTCCCACTGGACCTTAACTTGGTATACCTGATCCATATGAATATCGGTGGCCACCCACCTTTTCCAACTGGCTCAAAACAGTTTTTTGACAATTTTGGCAATTTACTATTTTTAGCAGTTTTAACTTCCGGGGCCATTTTGAGGGTCTAAATGAAGGTTTTTCAGAATTGAGCTCCTAAATGATAGTAAAAAACATGATTGAGCCCCCAAAATGAATCTCCTCGACAATACCTTTCCAACGGGCTATCACACGCCTAAAACGGAGATCGTATGCAAAAGTTACGACCCCAGGAAGTTGATGTACTAACTTACCCAAACGGGGCCCACATGACTTTTGGCGCTTCATCTCCTAGGGTTAAGTTTTTGGATGTCTAGGGTTTTTGACATTCTTTCTTATTGTAAAAATTCCTTCAGAGCCTCATTGTAACCTTCTTCTTGTGAATGCACGCTGCCGTTACATCTCTTCTCGGAGATAAGCCACCACCATTCCAGGCAGCTTGTTTCCGCTGCATTTTACAGTTTCAGCTTATTTCGTTATTGAATAGAAAACCAATTTTACTGTATCTCTATTATTTTTTGTTAAGCACCTGTTAATAATCTGTATTCATTTTGTTCTTCTCATAAAATCTGGATTAGTGTTATTAGAGCGGTCAGCTCCTTGTCGTCTTAATGCATGTCCCCAACGAGGTCGGAGTACAAAGAGTTGGGTCTCGATCTTGTTTCTCTTGAGGAAAGAAGCTCTCGCATTCCCAAACGACCTCCCATGGCAGGAGAAAATAAATATGATGGGATAGGAGATCCTTTCAAACTGTTGATTGAGGAAGC
>JASDQU010735643.1:0-14849 GCA_032191745.1 Picea mariana | reverse complement strand
TGTATAAATAAAAGAATAATCTGTATTGTAATGGTTCCTGCAAATGAGTGGGTCATTTTCAAACTTCAAAGATGAATTATGATTGAATACGTTCAATCTGATCAATCTGATATATTTAATGTGAGACGGAGAAAAATATTAAATGTGAGATATACAAACTTTGAGTGGTCCTAAGATTCAACAGTGTGTGGAGATAAATATCATCTAGGCTTACTGTTGTTTCAGTAAATGGTCCTATCTGAAACCAGTTTTTGCCACTCAATAGCTGAATAAAAATTTGCAGTAAGAGTACAAATAACTACCACAGTGAGGAACAGATCACTACAGTAGTTTGCCAAGATTCAGATTATTATACCCCTGATGTGGAAAGAGAATGGAACAAAAGGCTTATTTTAGTTACTGAAACAACATCTCGATTAGGCCACAGACCAATCATAATTCTTCGATTAGACTACAGACCAATCATAATTCTCCGATATTCGTACATCTTCAAAGATTAGGAAGACCTATTGCCTAAAGATTATGGGTGGTTTCAGATAATAAATATAGCTAATGCTCCAAGTTACAACAGCGCTTGAATGCAAGCAAATTCTCTCCTTTTGAGGACTAGATCGTATAAGCATATTGAGCAATAGCATTGTGGCTTGCTTTCTAAGATATATGATCCACATCTTTGATATTTTATCTAGGATTAAGCATTATGTCAGCCCCATACAGAAATTTTCATCTCAACAATAATTAGGATAACTGAGAACCGCGAGGTTGAGGATCAATCTGTTGTAATTCACAATTGATACAGATAACATTTCTCATGGATCAGAAGGCATCGTTCTTTCTTTAATGATAATGCATTGAAGGTTGTAGGTTGAACCCCTGAAATGATGCACAAGAACTAAACCATGAGCATTAAAGATGCAGAAGATGTCATAGCTGAGAGAAATAATCCAAATCTCCAGGCCTTTAGATCTACAGAGGTCCCTGCCCCACTCTACACATTGAGCAATAAAATATTGCATCAGATAGCAGATAAATAATGTATAAGAGATACTAAATTCTTAAAACATAAAAGGGATTTCTGTGTTATATTTAAGGATAATGTCATACATCAAACCAACTGAATTATTCTCTTCTGATATGACATGATATAGCTTGATTTTAAATTTAGTTGAAAGAAAACCCTTGTAGCATGAGATCAGAGCAAGTTCAGATAGAAGAGCGCTAACCCACAACAAATAAATTAGTAACAATGCTTTCTTACCATTTCTTTACTTGGACTGACAGGTGGAAATGTGCTGCTGGCATCTGCCCCAACTTGTGAGAGAGGCTCAGGAGTGCTGCTGATTAAAGGGCTGTTGGTTGGAGATGAAAAAGGAGAACGAACTGATAATGATGGAGAAGGGCTTCCCGAAATTGGTGTAGGTGCTGCAGTGGGGACTAGAACTCCATTATGTGATAATGCCTTACTAGAAGGGGCTGAAGATGGACTTGCAGCTGGTGTGAAGTCTGATGTTGGACTTAAGGATGGAGACAAAGAGGGTACATGAGGGATTGTTGGGCTCTGTTCAGGAGATGGAGGAAACATAGGACTGCTGGGTGTGCTAGAAGGAGAAAAACTAGGCAAAGACATAGGACTGCTGTGTATGCTAGGAGGAAAAATAGGCAAAGACACAGGACTGCTGGGTGTGCTAGAAGGAGGAAAAATAGGCAAAGGTGTAAGTCTAGATGATGGGGTCACACTTGGAGAAGGCACTAGGGGGGCAAGAGCGGGAGAAACCAATGGACTCTGCATGCCTGACTTCGCCGATACTCTGATTGTTACCTTCTGGCCTGCTTCGCAATGGGTTATAGCACCTTCTATTGACCTATTACAAGAAAAATAGTACACACCCTGCTTTGAAGGAATCCACTGCCAAAACCAATACAATAACATGTTACAATTTATAATATCCACATTATTAAAAAATCATTATGACTTTTACCGGATCTTTTCTCTTTTCTAGCCTGCAAACAAAAACTGTTGAAACAACCTGCACTTTTATTTTTCATGAGTAACATGATTGTATAATATGAACTCCCCAATCCTCTTGGGATGAAGCAGCTTCAACTAGGCATGGGATTTTGCACTACACATAATACCATAGATCTATTATGACACGGAAAAATGTGAGTTCAATCGCTGGAAATCTGAACCCACTATCGGTATAGGAATTCTGCTACTAAATTTTTATGGGCAGACTGAAGCTAATAAATATAAATGGGAGCCAACATATAGGTCCATCCCTGCAAGTGGAAATCCACTACCCATCTGGGAAATCTATGACGTTATGCTGGAAAAGCTGAAGCTAGTCATCATATGAACAGATTCCTGTATTGATACCCAAACAAAACGAAAAAAAGTTGCCCTGGATGCTATAATATCAAGAGTCCATACCACACCATGCAAGTGCCTGAAGCACAATGTTTCAAAATTTTAAGTGATTTAAACCTACAAGAACATATAATTCTTCAAAGAAATTGCCTTGACTTTTTCTGTGCTTCAGAGGAGTCTATACCATACCGTGAATGATCCAGATTTTCCCTCGTCTAACACAATGGAGTCTGTGAAATTGCAGTAATCGAAGGCCTTCTTAGTGGGCAACATGTACACATCGTGGAACATTGGTTGATACTTGAAAACTGTTAGAAGAAAAAGAGCTCATTTAGAACATGGAAACCAGCATTATACCCACTTGAACCACAGAAATAATATTTATGCATTTCTTTACATACCAAGGGAATCTCCTGTTTGAATTTTTTGTGCAGAAGACCAGGAAGCATAATCAGGTGCAGCTAACAATGAATCATCGAAATTGGTCCATCCTACTGACCCTCCCACAATGACTGTTTTGGCATCTGCCGTCTGCCATGACCAGAAGTTGAGCACAATGCAAGCGGTGACTGCAAATGCAAATGGGAAGCACCGCCCCATAGTTAATACCAATTTCAATCAGATAAGAGGAAAAAATCTTTGTTGGAAAATCAATATCCAACTAGCAAACGAATAGGTATAAACATTCCCAGTTGGAACTGCCCGCAATGAAAATATACATCTATATATAGACAATGTATATTTAACAGCGCTTGCAGCGTTAAATACAGCAAAACATACGTTGGCCTAGTAGTGACTGTGTTGAGTGGGAATCAGGATGTAAAGCGAATGGAGTGCGCTATTAACGTTGGCAAATGTACGTTGGGAGGCTGTCAGTACAGCTCCTTATTAAAACGTTGATCATCCACCTGTATTGACATTCAATGCTCCACATGGTTCATTCACTGTACACTTTCCGTCCGTTCTGATATCAGACAAAATTTTCTATGCTGGAGATCAAGTTTAGCCATAACGCACTAATTTTCAGGCATAATTTTGGCACATTTTAAGTGGAATTGGTCAATGAATCTTGGTTTCACTCCATAGTTCGAGCAACTAGAAGGTGCGCATCTTTAGAGCAACTAGAGGTACTAACTTTACAGGAAGAATTATGTTGAAAAAACGAGCAACTGAAGGAAAATGACAAAAAAATTCATCGTTAGAGCAACTAAAGGTACTAACTTTACAGGAAGAATTATGTTGAAAAAATGAGCAACTGAAGGAAAATGACAAAAAAATATTCAAAGGACATGTTATAATGTTAGTTAGTGACAAAAAAAAATCCAAGGACGTGTTATGGTGTTATGATGTTATTTGTGTTATGGTGTTATTTCTTGTAGAAGAATATCATTATTAAGCAGTGCCACATTTACGTATGTAATCAAGATTTGGAATCACAAAAGCAAACAGTTAGGTAGAACTTTTTATCACTACAAAAGAATTTTCATATCGTTATGAGAAAGAAATTACAATAGAAGTTGATAAAAATAGGGGTCATAAAGAAAAGGTTAAAATTAGAATGGCAAATGATTGTGTAAATAACTTAGGTGAAACATGGTTTGTAATATCCCTTGTTTTTTTATTTTTTTTGTTTAGTGGTGTATAATGTAAATATATTCACTATGTAAGATGTAAATATTGATATCTTAATAATAAAATAAATTGTAATATTGGTTGCAAAGAACACAAACGGAGTTATGGGAGGCTAAGTTTTCACAAGAGAGAGGGGTCCAAGGGGGAACAATTCATGGGTATTAATTTCAACCCACTTTCTAAAATTGTTATTGTGTATAAATCTTATAATTTCGTTTTGAGTGTATCAAAGCCTCAATCATTAAACACATCTAAGAGGGTGGGTGGGTGTGAAAAGTCACTTCACATAGTTAATGACAACATTGGGGTTGAGTACAATCAACATTGGAAAATGTGAGAGTCAACATGCATGGGTAAAAGGGAAATTTGAATGGGTAGTGTAGGCAATTTTTATATACATTTTTTTGAACAATAAGAGAGTGGAGAGTGTTGGAACTTGAAGCCAGCCATAGTGGGCATGTGTGGTAGCTTGTTGGAACTGCAAATGCATGAAGAAGCAGGTTGTTAGGTCTGCAGAGTGAGATTTCTATGTGAGAGTTTTCCCCGGAGCAATGAGCAGTTGTTGTGACTTTCCTTATGGCAGCGAGCATCCATGAAGTCCCCGACAAGAAACATTCATAGCCAACATGTGTTGGAGCCCTAGAGGTAACTGGGAAGGCCTAAGGGACTATATACAGTGAAAGGGGATCACATTCCTTGAGTTGTACAGGTTGAGGGGAAGAGAGCTGGTGGATTGGGATAGTTGTAGGAAAACCAACTCGCTGTGGGATTGTGTTGGAATATGAGAGACACACTTTCTTGTAGATTTGTAGCCCCAACTCAATGATGTTTTGTTGTTGAGATTTGGAGCAACAAATCTACAATTGGGAGGAACGTTCATCCCTACAATTGATTGCACAATATATTGATAAAATATAAGTGTTTTATCTCTATTTTGTTGTTTTAATTATGGGTTGTATTTGTTGTGTGTATACTCTGAGTTTGAGAAATTATATGTTGTTGTGTGAATGTTAAATTTAGTTTCATTCATGTTTTTAAAATGTTATTAAATGCATGTTAAATTTTGGGTGAATTCATTTAGTTTAATGGTATCAAAAAAATTTATTATGGAGTTAGTAGTGGGGGCACTACATGCTTTCCCCCTTTCCGCTACAATACTTGGAGTATATATAAATGTAAAATAGAGGAATGGAAACATATGAAAAGTGGAAAAGAAGTGAATGCAAATGAGGATTTTTATGAAGATCATATTGCATGCAAGCAATATGACACTAATAACTAGGACACTATGCAACATAGAATATCACCTAGAGGCATTATAGTCCTTTTATGTGGAGGACAGGATGAATGTGAACATGAGCTACACTAAAATACTAATCTTCTTATTGGAAAAAAAAAAACAAAATAGTCACAAATCAATATTGGAGGTGAGGCAATAAAAATAACCCAAAACTATAAATATTTGGGACTAGATCTCAATGAGAAGATACAGTGAAACAAATGCAAGAGGAAAACATTGCAAGGAGGGTGAAAAGTGTTTTTTTTCCTCTGTAAATAAATCTAGGACAACACAAATTTGCCATAGGAAAATGTGGTGCTCCCTATTTTAAATACGCATAGCTATAATACTCATTTATGGATTTGATGTATAGGGACCAAGTATATTTAAAAAGAAATGGATCTAGCTCAAAGTGAGTACAAAAACCCCTAATAAATTCTAACATAGAAAAAGAACACCCCTTATGAGACACTCCTAGTTGAAACGAGGTCACTATACTCAATAGAATTGGAGGTACAAAGAAAATTGTTTCAACACAGATAGAAAATGATAACTATAAACAATTACAGGATTTTAGTTAAAATCAACCAAGATGAACTAAAAATGAGGAAGAAAATGTGACACTCCCAATGTCATAAATGGTTTAAAGATTGGGATATAGAAGAAGAAAGGTCCCCGACATTTGCAAGAATGCTACATGAAGGGAAAATTGAGAAAACATGTCAAAAGAAAACTACAATGCTACATAAGAAACTTCAACAAATAAAGGGAGATCAAAGTGAAAACTACTTGAAGTTTAACATCCCATGGCAAGAAAAATAGGTAATAACACAACTAAGAACCAACTCACATGGGTTGATACATGAAACAAAAAGAGATGAGAACATCCCAAGCAGTGATGGGAGGAAAGGTTATGCCGAGTATGTGGAAATGGGGAGGTAGAAACTAAGGAACATGCTTTCTCTTACACTGTAGTCCATGCCACATGCTTGTAAAGTAGGGAGACATTGAACTTGCATATCAAACACTGGGAATTAGGATTTTACGATGATCTAGTGAGAGGTACAACAAGGTTGGTTAAGAAAATGATGTGGGAAAGAAGCAAATGGTTAAGACCAGAGTCAATAAGGTAGCTAGCCCTCAATGTGGAGCAAATGGGATCATACTCAATTGAGAAAATCAAGTCCATGATTTGGGTCTCTCCATTACACCGCTAACTCTAGTTGTCATAATTTCTTCCTTTATTCTCTTGGGAAATGACACACATAATGTAAAAAATCCTTGTCCAATATAATTGTTTGGTCCTGTGGATGGTTTAGTAGCATATCTCTCTCAATCTCCATTCCTTTACATTCTCTAAATTATATGTGTGCACTGGTATAACCTATTTTAATAATCAACATGGGTGAGGATAATTAATAAAGGTTTTTGGATTCTCATGGATGAGATTCATATCCACTCTATGAAGGGTATGTTAATTAGCAAATCATACTAGAAAAAAAAAAAGTGTTGTACTTTTAATGTAATGTTAGTCAAAAAAATAAATTGATAAAATAAGTGTTATTTTAATAAATAAATAGAGACCTAACATATTATTTCCATGAAGAAATTACAATTCAAAATTATCATTATTTGAAGTTTTAATATTGTAGATGGATTCAAAATGTTTATGAATAAAAGTACAGAAGGAAAGGGGATTTTACAATTGTAAACGCTACTCCAATATGTCACAAGGTAGCTTAGATATTTTTCTCTCTCTCTCTCTCATACACAAGCTACATACATGAGGGAGTAGAAGGCCAAGCAAGTAAGCACAATCATCTTACAACCAATCAACCAATATGTTAATAGGGGGTACTAACTTAGTTGATGTCCTCATTGGCATAGGGATAGTATATTGAGAATTATATGTTATCATACACTAAAGTTCACAACAACAACTAAAAGGTCAACTAAAAACTTAGATACTATTTTATTGGAAATCTTCTATATCTATCTTAGACTTTTCATTATGCTATGAATTAAAAACTTTATATGATTAACATTCATATTTTCAATATGTATATTAATATAATATTGAAAAAAAAATTAATATCTCGTAACAATTTTGAAATATATATAATTAACCAAAACTTAGTTAAAAAAATGGTTTTGAAATATAAATGTTTAAATTAATATGATAACACCCTAAGTGAAAAAAAAAATACTAACATTGTTAATAGATTTGATGTCATATATTAAACTTATACATATTATTTTTAAGTTATAAATGATCTTACAACAACATAATATCTTTATGTAAAGATTTTGTTTCATATCATTTCTTATACTTTCTTAAACATAATTATATAATATAATTGTTAATAGATTTGATGTCATATATTAAACTTGTACATATTATTTTTAAGTTATAAATGATCTTACAACAACATAATATCTTTATGTAAAGATTTTGTTTCATATCATTTCTTACACTTTCTTAAACATAATTATATAATATATTTAATGAGTTATTTTCATGAACAAAATTTTAAATAACAAAATTATATTTATATATATATATATAACAAAATACATCAACTTTTTTTTATTTTAACAAAAATCTAATAAATAATTAAAAATCTATATAATATATAATATGACAAGCCATCTTCTACCATTATATATTCCTGTATTGCCGTTGGGTCCAACTTTTACAACTTTCCTTATTTAAAAAAAAACTTTAATATATAATTAAAAATCTACATAATATGAGAAGCCATCTTCTACCATTATATGTTCATGTATTGTCTTATGTCTCTATTGGGGTCCAACTTTTACAGCGTGCTATAGCCGATACCCTATGGATTCGATTATGATTTCTTCTCTTGCGAATCATATGGTCTTCTATATAAAGACAAAACAAATATTTATTTGGCATGTGAAATGGGTCCAAATATTTATCTTAACACGTGTCAGCATCCCCTTGTCTATATTACCGTTAGATTGGGACGCTATGTGCATTGTATCCTCCCATGTCCAAATTTGATATAGGCATAGTGAATGGTTTGTCCCTCGGATACTAGAATCTAGAATCAGATTGAATACTCTGATTTTTATTGGACGAACTTATGTGTGCAAATATCTTTATGTGCCACTACAAAGTAGGGGGTCCCTTTCCATTAACAACGTCTTTTCTTCGATCGTTATATGTAGATTGTTCTATCGAAGAATACGACATTTGCAAGGATTTCACTTTGTAGTGAATGTTGTGTTTGCATGGTGGTGCATTGAGCAAAAGCATGCCCTCTTCGTTGGGACCTTATTTTTAAAGAGGTTATGCCATTCACTTAATTTATGTAGAGTGGACCTTTTCATCGCACCTTGGTTCTCATGATTTAATTCAATAATCATCATTGTCATTGTCACCCCTATGTGGGTGCTTTGTTATTTATTGAATCTCCTTTGTTATTTGTAGATTCTACATGTCCTTGAGTAAACTAGATCTACTTTGGGCGTTTTCTAAACTATGACATAAGCTATGCCCAAAAACACATTGTTATGTCTACATGTCTTTGTGTTGATCTTGATTTGAGCAAGGCTCCATTAAAGAAAATCACTATAGAGTGCAATGAATTTCACTATATTCAACAGCTTGATTACAAGAATACAACGATTCAGTTTCATGTCTATTAAGTGATGAGTCACCTTGGAGGATAACCTTTTCATGGATTGGTTTGAAATTTCTTCTTCCTACCATTGCAAAAGATGTAGCTACAACCTTTACCCAAACTAAAAAAGAGACAATATTGAAAGAAAAACAATTTGAGTTCATTTACACCCAATCATGGTGACTATATATGTAATGTTCCCAAGCCAATATGCCAGGAACATTGCGTTTTTCATTTATTTTTATGTGTTTTTTGGTTTTGGCATTTCGTCAAACACTTTGCAGACTTAAGTCTCATGAGTTGCGCTAGGGTTTAATATGATGGTTTAATATGTGTTTGCAGCCAATAATAAAGAAGACATAGCAATGGAATGTACTCAACGAGATGCAAGATCAACAACAAAAGAAATAGCCATAAATACCTCGGATCTGATTTATTAATAATAAATCTCTGACCTCAGACAAAAATGGTGCAGATCTGAAATACATATAAGTGAATAGAGTGTTGGGCTGATAAAGCCTCCAAGACACAAGATAGAAGAAGATCCAAGCTTCCAAAATCCTCTACAAGCTTAATACCAAGTAACATTGAAGACCAATATCCTTTGTTGTAGGTGATGCCCTCTCTGGCACAATGCACATTTCCTAACTAGAATGGCCCAAGGAGGTACGACCTCCTCTCTGATGGCCCCAAACCTCCGTTAAACTCTGTAAGAAGATAGATCAGGTGATGGAAAGAAGGCATGAGCAATCTCAGAACAATAGCTCATTCGGAAGACCCCCAAACCACAATATCTCCAATAACATATGCGCCCTTCTAGCTAAACCAAGCCAATAATTCAGCCTCCAAGAATATAGCTGCAAAATCCCCTGAAAAAGGTGCCAAATTGTAGATCGGGCCAAGGGAAACCCTTTTGAAAAGTCTAAGGTTGAATAATGAAGAACTGGCCCACCAAAAGGCTGAATCCTCAATCTGTAGTGTGTCCTCCTCTTCTCCAACTCATGCCAAGCTCCAATAAATATTATGACAGAGAAAAACCCTTCGGAAGAGGCTAAAGAAGACACCCTAGGCCATACAAAGAATACCCATAAGCTCCTTTTCCCAGAATCCTCCTCCTCTTTCTAGATCAAGCTACTCCTCTCAAGATGGTGTGCCCTCCTACTGGAAACGCCCTATAGTTGCGCACCCCTTTCTCTTTTGTACATGTAGCTGATGTAAAATCCACCTGTGACTGAATAGATCTGATGTAGAATGGTGAGGGAGGAATATTTCACCTCCGTGACCAAGCTCGGACCAGGTTGGATGGGATCTTTCACCACCGAGTTGATCTCTAGGGTTTGTTAAGTCAAAACCCTCAAAACCCCCAAGTGCATGGGCTCACTAGAAAGAAGCCAAATATCAAACTGATAAACAACATAATGAGAGAATAGAGGCCCCTATCTCTCTATTATCCTCCATGATCACCTTGTCTCTCCAAGTGACTTTTACTTTATTTAATTATTAATTAATTAATTAACCAATTTACCTCTAAACACTGGTTTATCCCTCCTTGTGGCTTCTCTGACCACTGAAAGTCACTTTTCATCATCCTATCATCTAGTGTTATTCCTCCCGATTTTGATGAGCTATTACACTAAGAGGTTCCTCCAAGTATTATGCCCAATATGACCTCCTTATTGAATTTAATAAACATATAGCCCAAAATAACTCAAAAATATGTAAATCGTCGGAATGCAATGGAACCAAAGCCAAGTTGTGCAGAATGGATCATGATGATGAAATAAGATGAATGATGCAAGTTGGGCACAATAAAGCATGTCAATAGCTCTTGTACTCGCTATCACCCCCGTCTGGCTACTCTAGTCAGCATAACACTCTACAATATAATGATGTCCAAAAGTGGGGACATTACAGTCCTCCCTGCTAGAAAAAATTTTGTCCTCAAGCAATAACTGAGTCAATCCACATATAATACTGAGGTCCCATGTCCACCTGTGGGACACAAAGTAGGCTCCATCCAAAGCTGAACTACCACACACTCTACCCCCTGGATCCCATATCAAGACGTGAACTACAATACCCTGTGAGACATAATCTTGTAACATATCAACACCATGAGTCTTCTGCAAATGACACATGACCTCAACCCAGAATGAGTCTATCCTTCAATTCCATACCAATACCAGCACGATCTCCACCAACTGCACATGTTGTTGCCATAGTGAGGTACTACAAGACCTCAATGAATCACCCTCAAGTGACGGGCTCCCCTCAATACTGAAGCTCAATGGAAAGTCAAAGTGACTTCCCCCTGCAAGGATCCACTCACCTCCATCAGTCAATGAAATTCTCAACCCTGCAATCCTCGGGTCCCATGCTAGTCTATGCCCAAGATCACCATGTTGATGCTACACTACTTTGATCATGATTGTCTTCTCATAGTATACATACTAGATACCCCACTCCTGGATCCTCATGCTGAAATATCTGTGAAAATTAGACCTGTTGTCAAGAAGCTGAACCTGTAAAGGTATCTCTATGAAAACAACATCTACCCAACCATCTCCATACTCGATCGTGCATATCAATAGGGATAACTTGTCTCGCCTCATAGGACAAGCCACTGCAATCCCTCTCAAAACCATCCAAGAGTGAAGTATGTTGTTCTCTAACGCAATCAGTGCCATCATAAGGTGAAACAACCTACTAACCAAATGGACTCACGGATCCCATGGAAAAATTGGAAGTTCCTCACTTCCAATTCCCTCTAACTTCTCATGTGTCATATTGATCATTGTCGGAAGCCATCCATTCTCATCCCCATGAGAATCTGAATCTGTGTCGCCCTCTGAGATATATGTTGTCCCATGGCCTAAGATGCTCACCATCATGCCCAAGGTCTCAACTTTATGTCTCTGATGATCCACCCCTATCCTACTGCATGCAATAAAAGAACTCATGCCAGGTGGTCTTGACCTATCAACTCTCAATGTCTCAGGCCACTTTCTATCTCCCCCTATGTTGATGTCAATGATGAAAGTGTCGGGAAAAGCTAACAGAAACATCTGTAACCGACTGTAGGACTGGAAAGTATCATATGCTTTGGTCAATCCCAAGGATTCAACCAAAATCTCATCCACTGGTACCCATGGTAAATACTGGCCTGTAGTCATCACTGAACCCCAATCATCAGGTACGAACGGTGTAACTCCACAAAATGTTGGTTGATCACTCTCCAACCATCATCACCCCTATAGTTGTTGCTACTATGAAGGTGATCTCTCAGAACTATGTGTTGTTGCAAAGGAGAGGAATCTCCATGCTCCACTAAGTGTGTCTCCTCCCTGCAATCCAATATGTCCCCCTGAATCCCACTGTACATCTCTCTCATCATTATATGTTCAAGATGTATTGTCGGGTCCTCCTCTGTGTGGATATCAACCAATCCTGGAACACAAATGAAAGTGTCCTTGTAACTACCCCTGGCTTTGGAATCCTCCTATGTATGTGTATGACCTACTCTCTGAGAACTACCCATGAACGCTAGCCCTTGTGACACCCGGACATCCTCCAGCAATGTAACTGAGGAACATATTTGACTCTCTGTCAAGATATATAGGGTGTATCTCTAACCAGTCTCCTCAAGGAGCTCCTCCAATCTAGACATTGATTCTTGAAGGGGTGCCTGTGTGCCTTTCAATAATCCTCGTGTGCTCCCCAACTCATGAGTGAGTCGGTCCACCTCCAACTTTTTAATTTTTAAGCTATTATTAGGTTTGTTTTCAATTTACTAGATAACCATAGCATAGATAGGATCACTGGGAGAAACACAATCACAAGATACAAAACATTTATCCTGGGAAACCCTCATGGGGAAGAAAACCCAACAAAAACTTCCTTAATATAGATAGCCAATACAATGCCAAGACAATAAACCAAACACTAGAGAATATCCTCTACTGAGCAATGCACCTCTCTCTCTTCCTTCTTCGATGATTGAATGAGTGAGTGAACAAATGAGGCGATGGCTTCCTTTATTTATACAAACTGGCAGGTGTTGAAAAGGTGTCTCTTCACTCGGCAGGGCCGACTTGTCTTCTGATTGGTTAAAGCCACTTTAAATTTCCTGGGGGCCGACTTCTCAATTTTCATAATATATTTAGGGTTTGACCAATCTGCAAAAGGGGATTTGGTCAATTACAATGCCCGACATGATCAACCCACAAAGGGGGATTGATCTAATGAATAATAAATCAATAATAAATAGAATACTCTTTGCAGTTACAATATTTCAACACCCCCCCTTAACAACAAGGGTATTCTACAACATCATCAGGAGAGAGAGAGAGAGGGAAGCAACATCAACAACATCTGGAACACTGAATGGCATATCTATAAATCATCGAAATTTTTTATCATCATCAATATCATCATTCACAATAGGGAGGTGGAATGGCATCATCATCATCTGCATCAACATGGATTAGTATAACACTAATACATCATCATCAATAACAACACAAGGCTGATACAAAATCAACAACAACAATATCACAGCACAAAGGATGGAGCATCATCAACAACAACAAAATCACAACACGAAGGTTGGAGTATCATCAACAAAAACATCATCACAGCACGAAGGTTGGAGTATCATCATCAACAACAACATCACAACACGAAGGTTGGAGTATTATCAACAACAACAACATCACATCACGAAGGTTGGAAATCTTCATCACGAGGCTGGCATCACAACAACATCAGCACGAAGATGGAAATCTTCAGCACGAGGCTAGAATCACAACAACATCAGCACGAAGCTGGAAATCTTAAACGCTAGGCTGGCATCACAACAACATCAGCGCGAAGCTGGAAATCTTCAGTACTAGGCTGACGTCACAACAACATCAGCACGAAGCTGGAAATCTTCAACACTAGGCTGGCATCAACACTACTCACCCTTTCGAGGGAGGTTCTTTCAAACTGCACCAAGCTTATCTCGAAAGTGCTCAAACTGTAGACGAGATAGACTCTTGGTCAACACATCAGCAACCTGTTCATTCATGCTAACATACTAGAGCTTTATGGCTCCTGTCTACACCATATCACAGATGTAATGAGATTGGATCTCTATGTGTTTTGACTTGTCATGTAACACGGGGTTCTCTGTCATCTTTATACAACTCTAGTTATCACATAGGATCATGGTTGCTTCCATCTCCAGATCGAATAGAACTGTCAACAACTTCCGAAGCCATATGGCTTCACAACTGGCAGAACATGCAACAATGTATTATGCTTATGTTGTGTTGAGAACAATGCCTGATTGCTTCCTACTCTGCCATGAGATCATGGTTGACCCCGGACTGAAACAACATCTTGAAGTGCTCTTTCTATCAGAGACACTTCTAGCCCAATCTGAATCAATATAACCACTTAGTATGAAGTCATGATCTCCATTATAACTGAGACCACAATCTAATGTACCCTTAAGGTACCTCATCACATGTTTTGCAACAACCAGGTGAACACGTCTGGTCTCTACCAGAAATTGACTCAAGTTGTTCACAGAAAAACATATATTTGGCATGGTGTTCATCAGATACATCAATGATCCAATGATCTGTCTGTACATCGTAGCATCAATCAATTCTGACGAAGTTTCAACCATGAGCTTCAATTTTGTTTCCATGGGTGTATTCATGGACTTGCACTCCAACATATCAAATCTCTTCAGTATTTCAACTGCATCTTCTCTGGGCTCTGCCAGACCTCAAGACCTAAGAAATAGTGCATTAGGCCAAGGTCTTTCATCTCAAATTCTGCAATGAGCTTCTTCTTACAGTCAGTGATGAGCTTTTCTTCTCCAGTTAAGAATAAGTCATCCACATACAACAACAATATAACATGCTCATCA